>JAQFVV010006645.1:0-210774 GCA_028023455.1 Epiperipatus broadwayi
ATAAAATTGAATTAATATGTTGTTTGTTGCATTTTAATAGGTGACTTATCAGATTGAATTGATTTATATTGCAATAATAGATAATAATAAAAAGCTATTTTTTTAACTTGTTCATTATGAATTCCATTTTGACAAAATCCCTAATTGCAGTCTCATGCAATATTTTATTTTCACAAACAAACTTTTATTTTAATATCATATCATGATAATCTTTGCATTATTTATTATAAATATAAGTTTATCCAAATGAAAAACATTTTTAAAAGGTAATATTTAAACTTTGCAAAAATATAGAAAAAAATGCTAAAGTAAAATACATAATGAGAATAATAATTTGTTCTTACTGGGTGATTGCCTTTTCCAATTTAAACATACTGAATGAATTGTTTCTTATTTTAATGTCATTTTAAAATCAGAATAAATTTATGCCCTTCTATCATCATAAAGTAATTAAAGTTTGTTTAAAAATAACTTATTAATATTAAAATATCACAAAAAAATTCTCCCGTATTGGTGTTTATGAAAGCAATTTTTTTCAGTGAATCAACTATAAATTTCAGTTTAACATAATTACAGTTATTGTTGACTTTTTTTAAAAACAAACCTCTTCAAATAAAATTTAATTATAAATAGTTTTGGTTTAAACTAACTATTTTACAAATATGTTGCATAAGTCATCCAAATATGTAAATAAATTACAGAGAATGTACTATTTTTCTTTTTTAAAGTCATCAAAACAAGAAAATGTTTACTTCCTTTCGGAAGTCTGAGGACAAAGAATCCCGCCAATCAGTGGCATTGTGGGTTTCTTTTTATTATATCATTCGAATCCAATCAGTAATATTGTCAGATCCTTTTAATTATGACACATCTACGATTATTATCTTCACATGTTTTAAACTAATAAATCAATATAAATTTTAATTCCAGTTTTTGCCATTAAATTAATGCAAAACAGTGCTACAGATGTCCCCAGAAGAACAAAAAGCTGAAAGTTATAGCAGCCCCATCAGAATATGTTTAAAAAAATAAAATTGGAAGTGAGCAGATTAAATAGTCTATTACAGGGATAACAGCCTTTAATAAAGTAATAGTAAAAAAGAAGGCAGTAGTCACTAGGCTTGCCAATTACTAGATATTGAGAGTTTGAGCTGTTTATTCATCTTTAGCTAAAAATGTAGATATCCATTTACTGACCAATGTTGAATGATCAGTTGAGTAATGTGTCAATTATCTGGAAAAAAAATTCAAGCCTGTTGAAAATTGTTCAGTGTAGTTTCAAAGCAAATCATAATCATGGAAAGCAGATAAATAGTGATACAATATAATAACTTTATATGTATTATACTATATTTTAATATGAAATCATATTATTCTTTGTCTTGACAAATGACATCACATTATTTATTTATAAATATTAATTCTTATTTATTTATGAATAATTTATTTATTATTATTACAGTTTTCCTATTATTAATTTTTAATTTATTAACTGAACTAAAATATATTTTAAAATAATGATTAAATAGAGAAAGTATTTTACATTGGTAACAATTATTATATTACCACCAATCAAAAAGCAAAAAAAATACATCAATAAAGATCAAAAATTAATTAATGCTGAAAATTATATAGGACCATTTAATATACTAATCAATCAAAACAAACAGTGAATTAACTATAAAAAAATTTTAATGTGAGAATTACTATACTCTCAATTATTATAGCCATATTATTTATTCATTATTTAAATTCTGTATAAATTTAAACAGTATAGAGGATTCAGAAATTATCTTTTGCATAAATCAAAAACTCATCAAATTAATATACTATTAATGAAAACTCTAATTTATAAAATGTAAATCAAATAATATCTATGCTTTTGCATAATTATTTTTTAAACAATCACAAAGTCAAATAATATATTTTATAAGTGAAATTTTATTTTTAATAAAATAAGTAGATGTAATTCCTTACCTTTTTTTATTATTACAAAATATATTTATAAATTATACATTCTTAATATAAATACAATATGACATTAGAGATTGAATTGATCATGGCTTTATTGGAAGAAAAATAATAATATTAATAATAATCAATTTGTTTATTACTTGGGAGTTCTTAAGAGACTCTAGCATTCGAAATGGCAAAGTGGTTTATAATCCATGAGCACTGAGATAAGTCAGCCACTCTAAAGAACTGCAGAGATTAATTGTGGCTATTAAATATGAATTGTCAAAATATTTTACAAAGTTTGTAAAATAGTTATATAAGTCTGTATTTTAATTATTACTGCCATGTGTATTTTATAATAGAATAGAGACTCAAGAGTCATTAGGTTATTCATTGCTTCTAAGCTGATTTAAAGTAAAAAAAAATCAGTTCTATCACTTGGATGAAACTGCTATATTAAAACATTGCTTTGAAGTATACTATTAAATGGCAATATGATTATACATAGTAAGGAATGAAATAGATTCAAACATGTAATAGTAGTGCATCTGTCTGCTATGTATATGACTTGAGTTTGAATTACAACTGATTGTATTTAATTTTTTTAAAAGAGGTTTAGAAATTTTGTTTTTGCATAGCTGGTCTAAAGCAAATAAATCTAAAATTGGTCAGTAAATTAGTATCTAGGTAAATAAAAATGTCATTATAAGTTCCTGAGCAATTACTATATGATTATTTTAAAATTAATTATTGATGCATTAAAACTTAAAATATGCATTTTCGACACATAATATTTCTATTTTCTTCTTAATAAGTAAATATGTAAAGCATTCTGTATTAGTATAATGTACTGAATAGATCTTTTTAAAGTAACATGTATTACTTTTGGTTTACCTTTAATTAATTTTTATAATAGTTAAATTAAGTTTGTTTAGAGTCATTTCGTCTAATATTTCAGCATTTGGAATGCACCCTAGATTGTATCTGAAGCACTCTAGATTTTTCCAAATATTTTAGCTAATATTCAAAATCTATTTCTAAATCAATTATTTTTATAACGCTTTATGTTTTAATAAACTTGCTAATTATATTTTTATTTTGTATAAACTGGGTATTTTCATCTAGATTTGATTATCCAATTAATCCATTTTTCAAATTACTTTCAGTTGTGTTTAATTTATATGATCAATATCATAGTATTTTGACTTTTTCAATTCTTGAAAAAAAATGCAATTACAGCTAACACAGTATCTCTTATCGTGTGCCCTGGAAATTCACTTGGAAATGTTTGTCACTCACAGATCTAAATGTTTCTCAATAAAAATTATCTCAGTTCATTTAATTAATATTTTTATACATATAATTGTTACAATAATACTCATATTGTATCTACGAAACAAATAACTACATTCCAAATTTTTTTAGTTATACTTATGATATCATAGATATACAAATAATAAAAAATATAAAATTAAAACAATATCTCTAAAAATAATAATTATTTATTAGAAAAATAAATATCAACGCATTCAAAAATGTATACTTTTATATGCTATCTTTTATTTACATTAGGAACCTGCACACATTTTATCTTCTGCTTCATTTTATCAACAAAGGCATTATTATCCATACATATGACCTGAAGGTTAAGTTTGAATCTTATGAACTTTGAAACATTTTAAGATAATAAACAGATTTAAGATTTTTTTTCAAGTTGATGGTTTATTGCCAGTCCAGGCAGTCATCTAATTGTTATTTGTAAGTGAATATCTAGAAATTCTTAATTAAAGGGATTTGATTCCAGATAAATGTTAGTAAGCTAGATAACAGTAATATGATACAGATTTTCTCCTTATGAGAAAAATGTTACTTTATGAGCACTAAGCTCAAGATCATGGTCAATTTACTTCCATTTACTGCATATAGACCTGCTCAAGGCATATATAAAGCAAAAAAGCTACAAAAAGACAACATTAAATCATGTAATAAAATAATTCTATAGTTGGATTACCAACAGCTATATAAGCACTGAACACATTTATATTTTAAAATTATTTTTGTAATCAAACAAGGAAAAAAAGGAATTTACAGTAAAACTATGTTTAAGTTTTCTTTGAAGGTAAGTTAAAATAATTAAGCATTAAATGCTATCTTACTTGAGCATTTCTGGTAGTAATCTGCATTTGCTTTCTACTTTCCTATGACAATTATCTTAGCTTCGGGTAGCCTTTGAGCATTCCATCATCGGATTTTCAATTGGATGAATGGTTGAAGAGTTGAAGTGTAGAACAGATTGAAGCCTGGCCATTAAAGTAGGAAGATTGGTTATCTTAATATATATATGAGCACTTATTGCATATATGTGTAGAGATGATAATCTGGACCAACTGATAATTGCTTGTTTAGCATGAAATACATATTTTAGTAATTATTTATCTTTTTGACATATATATGTTCAAATGTATCAATGTTATGATATGGACTGGAGAGTGGTGGGTTATGTGAAATTATGTGCTCATATATCCTATATATTAGATCATAAAAGAATATTGATAAGATGCTCATTCATACAGGATATTTTAATGAAAAAATGTAAAGAGAAATTGACAGAAAATAAACTGACTACACAAATTATCAACAATAAACCATATGCATATAATATTAAGCTTAATTTATTTTACAATGAAATAATTAAATAAGAGGCAGAGAAGTTTATAAAAAATCATTTTCTGAATGTAATAGATTGATCAATCACTAACCTTTTTTGATTTTAAGTATTTTTGGAACAGCAGAATAAATTTACTATTACTTTAGATTATTTTATATATAGTTATTTGTTGATATTATGTATGATATTTGTACTGTTATTTAAAAAGTACATTTTAATATAAATAATGGAATATCCAACTGTTTGTGTGTCACAATACTCAATTGGGTTCAAAACTTTCTTTTAAATCAACCAAGTAATATTTTTTTTAATTTTATGAGCCTTTTGCATTCGAATCTGCTACCTAACATTGTACTACCTTCATAAAACAATTAATATTTGATAAGCCTGTGTGTTTCAGTTATTACATAGTAGAGATGTCTGCCCATCCCTTGTATATGTATTAAATGGATTATGTCCTGTCCATAAGGGGTCAGATTGACCTTAGGTCAACATGGGTGTGACAAAAATCTCAGCCTCAAGGTGGCCTTTGAGCATTCCATCATCAGATTTTCAATTGGATGGATGGTTGAAGAGTTTGAGTGTCGAGTAGATTGAAGCTTGTCCATTAAAGTATGAGGTTTGGCTATCTTAATATATATATCTGAGCACTTATAGCATATATGTGTAGAGATGGTAATCTGGACCAACTGATGATTGCTGGTTTAGCATGAAATACATATATTGGTGATTATTTATGTTTTCAACATATATGTGTTCAAGTTAGCAGTGTTATGAGATAGTGTGGAGAGAGGTGGATCATGTGAAAGTCTGTGCTCATATATCCTATATATTACATATATAGACACAGGTATATAATAAGCCTGTGTGTTTCAGTTATTTGATTGATTATAACTTGGGCACAAATTCCTTCTCAGGGTCATTCTAATAAAATCCAAGGACAGAAAAAAATGATAGATAAGTAAAAATAATACACCCTGTATGTAGCTGTCAATTTTATCTGACTATTATTAGTAAAATTCATATAATTGTCCCAAAACTAAAATACAATGTTGGTAAAAATATTTATAGAAATATACAATAGCACTTGTATTTGCAACTGCAAACATATAGTAACTCTTTCTCACAATTTGCATGATTTATGATCGATCTCATTCCATAGCACTCTATAATTTTTTTCTAAATCTATACTTTCACTGTATAATTATTTGTGTATGTCTTAATACATACACATACATACATACTTAAAGTATTTACTCATAAAAGAAAACGGTTATCCCAAACTCTAAGAAAATGACAATAATAATAATGAGATATAGCTTAGTAATAGGGCTTGTAGAAATGTATGCAGAAATAAATAAAAAAATCTCATTATAACATTTGATCAATAAAATCCTTTAAAACATCATCATAATCATCATGATAATAATTTTTGCATAGGATAGTAATATGACTAGTAGGAATGTACATGGAAAGAAAAAAACTAAGTGTAACATTTATCCAATAAAATTCTTTGGAATAATAATAATAATAATAATTCAATTATTTACTTCATGTATATATCCACAGCAATAAACCAATTATAGATTACACAGTCTAGCTTAGTGTAAAAAAATATAGAAAAAGAATGAAATGAACAAATAAGTAAAAAATGCATATGCCAAATGGGATTAAAGATAATATTTTATGGTGGTTCTAGTGTATTATTTAAATCCTAAATAAAAAATATCTTTATTTGCAAAGTTTTCTGGGTAAATGAATAAAGGACAAATTTTAAATTAAAAAATACTGTGAATATGATTATTATAATGTGCTTTTTTGATACTTAACTTAGAATATAAATTAGACTTAGAAACATTCTGGGAAATAATTTTATGCAAGAATATATGATCTTTTGTTTTTTGTCTCAGCATTAATATAATATATTGATCATTATTTAGATTATTTAATTTGAAAAAATTATCAAAAACAGATTAAATATTAATAGTAGTGGTGGTAGTAGTGGTAATGGTGGTGATGGTAGTGGTAGAGGTGGTGGTGGTGATGGTGGTGGTCTTAGTAGCAGTAGTAGTAGCAGTAGCAGCAGCAGCAGCATTAATGGCAGTAATACACTAATGATGAATTTGGCAAACCAATCTGTGAATCACATATACATTTACATGTATAATATGGAACTCCATTTGTTTGTTTATTAGATATTTTGTGCTGACATTTAATTTCTTCAGATGAAAACTTTTTTTCTGAAATACTTCATACCAAGTGTAATTGTAGCTATCCACTGTATTATGTTATTTGTTATGTCTTCCAATAAAATAATCAATGTTGCATCTCTTTAGATGTCTTTAAGATAATTTTTATAGTATAAACATGGTTTATCTCTTCCAAGAAAGCCATGCTCAAATTTACTATGGACACATATTTAGAAAGCCTTGCATTGTTCATTCATTTTACATATTTAATCACATGATCATGGGGTTTTGCAATAGTGGACTCTACAGAATCATATCCAGTAAGTTGAAAAATATATTGATCAGTTTTATGGTCATGCCATTGTATTTTTAAAATTGAATTGATCATTTTTAAATGAAACTTTTCTAATGCCTTTTATATTGCATCAATAGAGTTCCAAGTCTCACATTGTATATGATAAATTTTGTAAAATAACTCTGTATATAGCTACTTTAGTTATCTTACTGTACATTAAATATATTATCTTTTAATTTTTCAAAAGCAACAGTAGCACATTGGACTCGGTATTTTATCTCAACATCTAAGTCCACCCATCTTTTTGTTAAATTATCAAGATATTTATATTCATTTATATTTTCAAGTTGATAATCATCAAAAGTAAAATTTGCTGAGGATCTTTTTCCCATCACTGATTGATAATGAACTTAGTTTTTAAACATTAATTATTAAACTATAAGACTTTAACTGTTGCATTCAAAATATTAAGCAGCTTTCTTTTGAAGTGCCAACATAGCACAATCATCAGCATACTGCAAATCCAGAATTCAAAAAGATGAAGTTTGTGTTTTTATCCTTGTTTCATTATGCTACCTATTTCCAAAGACCATTTTCACAAAAATCAAAACCAATGTTGAGCAAAGTTTTGTTTAATGCCAATTTTCATTTCAAAGGCCTCAGATTTTTCACTTGCAGAAATACCTGTAGATACTGTATAAAATGAATCAACTTTGGAGAATACTCAACTAATTTCAAACAATTTCACATCCTTGTTCAATTAATCAATAAATGTAATATACAAATCACTCTTTTGTTTCCAACATTGCATTTTCCTTGCAATAAAGCTATGCCTATAGTTCTTCTTGATTTTCTAAAACCCCAAGAATCTCTAGTAACCATTTATCAATTATTGGAAATAGCCTATTCAACAAAATCTTTAAAAGTACCTTAGTTGTAGACAATAACAATAATAATCTATAATAAGTACCACAATCCTATTGATTTGCTTTATTTTTAAAATTGGAACACTAGAATATCCTTAAAACCAGAGAGTATAATTCATGAGTTCATATATTCCTAAAAAAAATCCAATATTCTTGAAGCTAATGTGTCACCATTATATCTTAAAACTTCGCCAGTTATTTCATTCAGACCTGCAGTTTTTTTTATTTTCAATATTATATAGAGTTGTCTTGCTTTAGATTATCTATATGTAAATAAATAATCTTTCTGTTAAAATATATTTATGTAAAATTGTGACATTTTTCAAAAGATGCTAAAATAAATATTTAAAAAAATTATAATAATCTCTATTTGAGTGATACAATAATTTCAATAGAATTTAATGTTATTTTAACGCACTGTATTATGAAGTTATTTCACTAAGTCGCAAATATTTGATTTTCAAAAATGTTGTATCGTATTATATTCTACGTCATATATACGCATTATAAATTACAGTTATCATACATTAAGTATATGTATTTTTATTTATAATCTTCGGCTGATCAAATAATAATGTTGCTATTCGAATGTAAATGTAAAGATTAAATGTTATTAAATTGAATTAAATGTAAAAATAAATTTCACATCTTTCATTTATTTTAATCTAATTGTTTTTGGATGTTAACATTTTGTTATCAAATCATTTGCATATGATATTATGATTTAATCTAAAATAATTACTACTTTTTTAACCATACAATACCTCCCCCTCTTTTTTCTATCAATACTGTTTAAACCTTAATTCAAAATTAATTTAAACTAATAACATTGTTTTAAATATAAAAATAAGATCACATAATATTTTTTTTTCTTCAAACTGCTGATTGATCGAGTTTCTACAATAAGAAAAGATATAACTTTCTATGAAGCAAATAATCGAGTTAAATAAATGCTAGGAAGTAATGAACAAAATAATAGCAGCCATTTTGAAAAATTATTGAGTTTTCAAACTAGTACAGACAAATGTAAAGTTTCTGCAGACAATAGATATTTTGATTCTTAATAAACTTGATAAATGGGATATTTATTTTATATAGTTACTTTTAAGATACACATTAAAGTGCATGATAAATTATAGCAGCCAAATTTGTTAACAAAAAATTACATAGCTTTATAAAACGAATACTACCTTGGCAGTTGCAAAGGATTTTGTTAATCTAATTCCAGAATTCAAACTTGAATCCATAATAATTTAGAATTCCACTGGATAAAATTTGGAATTCTATAATAAAATTAGTTTTTGAATCTAATCAATAGTTTAAAATATGGATGAAATATTTTTACATTTCACTATGACAAAAACAAAATACAGAAATAAGTTGTATGCAACTCCTAAAATTAGGAGTTCTTCTCATCAATTAAACCAAATTTTGAAAGAATATTGAAATAAAAGAAGTTTTACAGATATTACCAGTTTGAATTAATGATATTTACTTTTTACTTTCTATAAATTATTTTTGGTCTTTTGATTTATTTTGTGTATACATGTAATCAGAAGAAATTATCATGGTTTCAATAATTTTTATCAAGGTGAAAAAGATTCCATGATAAAAATAAATTTGGAACAGTTGATTCATATATTTTTATGCAGATCCTGAGAAAAAATGTGCTTCCATGCATAAACTATATGAATTTGACAACTTATACAAATTATAATATTTTAAAATAAAGAGATTAAAAAACATTAAAAGTAAGTGTAATCTCATTCATTTATTTAAACTATTTTGGTCAATTAGCTAATAATTATAGTATAAAGCCTATAAGTTAATGCTAATTTTAAATAATTTGGGCTATTTTTAAAAATGTAGTTTCTTTTAGAAAGGGCCACTATATCAGTGCATGCCATACTGCTACCATCCATTATCACAGAAAGTTAGACTTACCTCTCTCATTATGCATTCATTTTGGAATGATTTTACTTTTTCAGTGATTTAAACCATAAACACATGGAGTAACCTCATAGATATTTTAAATATATTTAAATTTAACTTTATTTATATGTTTATTATACTTAAAACTTTAATTGCACCGCATATTCTGAAACATATGAACACAGACATCTGAAACAACAAATATATATTATTGGTAATTAGTAATGAACAACTTTTTAAACGCGATATCAATTCTAGCGGTAAGTGAAGAAAACATTGATATTAGTAGCATAATTGCCTTTACCCTTATTCTTATAGTTTTAGACTAACTTGATCACTAACTCTTTTATTGTTTGGTATCTTTGACAAGTTATGCTAATAAAACTTCTACTAAGCCCTGAATTGTTTTCTTTTCTAGTTGTGGCATGATCACTTACTCGATTTCAGTTTGATTTCGACATAGATATTTGCAAGATATTAATACTTATATTTTTTTAAAATATTTTATGTGTTAAACATAATTTCTAATATTAATTTAATGTTTTTAGACTGATTTTAGTTTAATAAGAAAAATTCTAACAATTAAATTGTGATGATATTATATAATGTTTATATTAAAAAGTATTTACATAAAATAATTTTTTTTAAAAATAAGTTTTTAGTTATAATTCTAGTTTTACCTAAAAACGAAAGCTTTTCTAACGTCAAGCAATTAAAAATAAAATGTTTATTTTTGAATGATAATTTTTCTCTTCTTGACTATGGTAAATACAAATATTATTTTAATTGCTTTCATGTAATATAGAAAGTATACCAATAGCTCTAACAAGCTTTAATTGATAAGTGCCAAAAAGAAATCCTATAAAATCTCTATCTACAATTATTCCCATCCTCAGATCAATCGGGTTTCAAGCTTTTGGTTCATGTCAGTGAGGAGCTAGAACATATTAATAAAAGTTTGTTAGAGCTATTGGTCCATTCCCTACAAGCTTAAAAAGCAAAGTTATATGATATATGACATACTTTATTGATTATTATAATTATTTTTATATCTTACTATAATAAAAAGTGATTTTCAATATGACCAAAATTGATGATAGTTTTTTGATTATTACTTATTCTGATTAATCTCTTACTTGAATATTGCAAATAATATTTATAAAAGTTTTAACTAAATAAAATACCATGGTAATAATTGATATCAACACTATTTATTGATTCCCTTTGTGATATCTTTCATATATATGATTCTAAAGTAGCAAACGGTACTAACAAGCCTAAATATACTATAATAATACCAAAATCCAGTAATATTTATTTTAAATAAATTAAAACTAATGTCCTTTTTTATCATAAATAATTTTTAATTATTATTCATCTATTTTAAGATAGTATTTTCAAGTTTAAAGCTTCTATTTAGGTTTGATAATATAGAAATATTATATGGTTATTAAATTCATGTCAGCTTTTTGATTCTTTCTATAATATCAGTGATAATGATATATTCTCTCATCCATGTATATTTTTTTCAATTCTTTTTGTTACTTTTAACATACATCACAATACATTTTATTGCATGGTTTGACATCTTTATATTGCTTTTCTTTTAATCATTCAGGTCCCACATCTCTACATAACAGTGATATAACACATTACTAAACACTGTTTTTTAATCATAGTAATAATATTTATTTATAAGACAAAGTTATTTTTACCAAAAGTACTCCATAGCCAGTTTAATTTCTATGATTAATATCATCATTATATTTAAAATATGCGTTATTAATTAGATTAAGATATTTTAAGTTAGCATCATATAATTCATTAATATTTATTTATTTATTTTTTAAAATTCATAATTATTTGTCTTTTTGTTGACATTTATCTTTAATTCTATTTTTTGTTCTTCATGATATCTATTGTAACATTTCCTAAAGTTCTCTAACATTATTTATGAAGATAATCACATATTTTGCCAAATCTAAATAGCTTTAGTAATTTTCATTTATTTTTTATCTTTCTCTTTTAGGCCACAGAATACTTATTCGGAAACTGTTATAAAAGATTTTAGAGTTATGTAACTTGTAATATACTCATCAATATTATATAATATAACCTAGGCTATTACATTTTGGTAGCTTTGATAATTAGAAGTGAACATCTTGATAAGATTCCTATAAGAAATGAAAACTGGTTTGATGCTCTAAATAAACTTTATTTAATCTTAAGTTGTCTGTTATTTATTTTATTTAAATTTGATCAAGATTTTATACTTTTTAGAATCAATGTCTTGATGTTTCAAATTTTTGATTACTGCAAAAAAAATCATAGAATCAAATATATTTTTACAATCTACAAATCCAGGATTAAATGGAAACTCATATTCATTGGCTTTATTCTATAATTTTTATTAATATATGAATGCGATTCATTGTAATATAGCTGCATTTAACTTAAATTTTTATTAATTAGTTTATAGACCAAAGTTCTCTGTAGACGAATTTAAATTATATTAGTAAAGATATTACTTAGAATTAATAGAAAGTCATTAGAACTGTAATCACTAATATATCAGTATTTTTAGTTAAACCTTTTAATCATCTGATATATTTGTATGATTTAGATCATTGTTTCGTTTAAGATATTGCATAATAATTCCTTTCCTTATAAATTTAACTGCTTACCTTTTCATTTGTCTACTCATAAAATGATATAATTATAAGAGTTTCCTTTTTATGGTTGTGGTAAAATTTTAGTATTATATTATTGGTTAGGAAAACTATTTTATATATTTCATGACATTTTCTTTCTTTTAAATAATAGTAACTTTTTTCTTCTTATTATAGAAACAAGTTTTCTTTCAATACAAGATATTGCATTATACTTTGAGATACTTTTTTTTTATATTTCTTTACTTACAATTTATTACCATGCTCATACACAATTTTTAATTTTTGTCATGCTGAATCCTAAATATTCAGTTTTTCTAAATAAGTCACTTATAAATATTTTTATTCATTTTTTTTCTTCTCTTCATACATTTTCTTGTCCATACAGAAAATTTATTTGTGAATTTCTGTTTTTTTAGAGTCATATATTTGTTTAGCATTTCTTCGTAGAGTATGAATTTTCTTTCTAATTGAATTTATTCAAATCTGAGTCTTCATAGAAATCTATCAACAATTCTGAGTTAAATTACTGGAATATTTTTGAAGTTTGAAATACCAACTGTTAAAACTTTTTATATATCTTTGTTTTTCTTTAGTTTTACATGATCACATTACATATATCTGACTAATTTTATGGTCATTTCTTGTGTTAATCTATAATCTATTAAGTACTTTACAATCTGATATATGTATTATCATTTTAAAAGCCAGTCAACACTTAGATAATCCCAATATCAATAACAATCATCAATTTCAAATTGTTGAAATCAATAATTTCAATCTTATTGGTCAGTTTGAAATTGTTGATTGTTATTGATATTGGGTTTACCTAAGTGTTGACAGGCTTTTAATGATTACTTACAAATTCATTTAGCCCTGAACATTATTACACACACACACACACACACACACACACACACACACACATATATATATATATATATATATATATATATATATATATATATATATATAAATCAAAATGCAATTGTATCATATTTCCACTGGATGCCTCCATGAATACTTTTATTTATATTTTTTTTCAAAAAATCATAGTAGTATCTATGTCATATACATTTCACTTATCTACCCCTACAAAACCCCAAAAGAATGTCCTTTTAGATGCCTACATGGTTGTACAGGAATAGCCATGTATATAAATGTGAACATCTATGTTTGTAATCTAATTGGTATAGTGGGATTACAATGGTAATCATTTAAAAATAATATATATATTTCAAAATTATAATTTATATTTAGTTTAAAGTAAATTTGTGTTTTAATATATTTAAATCACATGTATATATGTATATTCCATGTACCACCTTGATACATATATAGCATCTTGTTATTCGATCATTTAATATATTTTTCTAAGTTGGTTTAAAATTATATGTTGCACACCTGTTTTAGCTTATCTTGATGATTAAATCTAAAATTTGATTAGGCAATAAATGTTTGTTAAGAATATATCTCAGGTTGTAAACAAGATTTAGCCAATTGAGGCTATTGCTAAAATCTTGATGAAAAATAAATGATTGAATTGTACAAAACATCCTGTTCTGAGGAAAATACAAAGAAGAAAAGTTAGTTTGGTAATTTAAAATATAAAATCCTAAATATGTTAATTGCTTAGCTGACCAGAGAAAATTTGTTATTAAAATTATATCTTGCTTTTGAGTGAGTATAAATAGTCTTGGTTTTTCCATACAAAAAAATTCTATGAAATTTAAAAAGCATCGGCCAACATACTTCACATCAGTTTAAACTCTAATATATCTAAGTAGGGTGAGCAGAATTTGGTTTCCCAAGCCCAGGGAATGGTGATCTCCATATCCATCCTACATACCAAAGTGGTACATAGCCATCTTAGCAATGGAAGATATTCCTGTTAATAAGCTGCTGCACTAAGACCTCAACTGGAAAAATGCTGCCTATCCTAAGAACAATAAGCCTATGCTATTTATGAATTTTAGTTCATAAACATTCATTTTTATTATGTGTGATAATATGACAAATGTATGTCAAAGCTGTGAATGTATTTGAGTCTAATAATTCTGTATTGAAGATATACTAATTTATATCTAATAAATATTAACAATGCTTATTTAGCTTAACCTAACTTGCTGGTTCAAAATTATATCTGAAATTATATTATGTTAATAATAATATCTGATCACCTTCCACCAAATATTATGATATAAATTAGTTTAGATTTATATTATTAAATAGTTATTATGGTTTGTGGGATTATAGTTATAAGCATGCTTTTAAAGATTCATTATCTGATAGCTAAAGCCTAGCCAGAGAGATATGATATTACCATATATTTTATAGCGTATTGTTAATTGTAAAACCACCAAATATACCTTTCCTCCCTTTCTGTAGAATCTGATTAATGATGCAGATTATTAATTTGTTGAATGAGATTATTAGTATTAATTTAGCCCTTCTATTTATGGCATTGTAATTAAATGCTTAATTTTATGAACTGGCTTTCATTGGCAATGCAGATAGTAGCTATCTGTTCAAGGCACCATTAGTTTAAGCTTGAAATATTTGTTGCTTTGCCTTGTGCATTGCAAGTTTGTACTTACAAGGTGTGTATTTACTCTTGCTACCTTTCAATGGCCTCACAGTGGAGACTGTCCCCACTTATTTAGCTACCCTCATCATGGTGGACACCAAGTCTCACCCATGAAGCATATTGTTTAGGTAAGGCTATCACTTATAGAACTGGGGCATGAGGATCCAGACCTTTTTAAATTAAGCCTGAATTCCAAACTTAAAATGTTCATTATTATCTCGATCTGAAGATACTGCTCATATGAGATGTGAAATCTTGTGGATAACTGCTCACCCACACCACCATATCTTTATTAATATTTAGCATATGCCTGTAGAAAATATATGTAATGCTAGTTCAGTCAGTTCTGTCTTTGTAGGATATGTATTTAGTGATTTGTCTGAAACCATGAGAATGTCTGATTGATAGACTTAGATCTGCCTTATTCTTGAGCTTTATTATTATGCTCGAATATTATGTAATTTAGGTAAACATCAGCTATATTATCACTGTATTTAGTTGTATATCTGTGGATAGTGCAATCACTCATCAGTTCACTAACCATAATACAGAAAGAGTATTTGGCATATTAATTTCCATAGGTATGACTTATTTATCACACACAAAGTTATTGAACATCTTGTAGTGAGATTGTATGCTGTAACACTTAATTATTCTCATTCCATTGCATAATGTCTTTGTGTATCTAATCTTACTTATATGTATTGAAGCAGTTGGATCTGAGTTCGATCCTAGCTTCATGACATCTAGCCATAAGCCCACTTCAAACCCTAGTACTAACCTTAAATTTCCGATGTAGTGGGACTTTATACGTTCAATCCATGCTAATTTCCATAAAGGAAACTTATTTTATAAATGCGTATCAAAATTAATTCTTTCAGATTTAAATTGATCAATTCTATTAATAAATTCATGATAAAATTATTCATGAATTTATTATATATATTACAACTGTGTGGATTGTGCATATATATTTGTAAATATTTAAATATATATAATTGTTCGAAAGTTTCATTGTGTCGGGAATATTTGTTTTTACTTTTAAATAATTTGTTAAAATTTTAATAATTAAAAGCTACATTCTTTCGATAAGCTTTCAGATTTTCCCTTTCCAAAAACAATAGGTAAAGTTTTATTAATTAGAAAAAAAGATAAGTATTTAAAGTGTAAGGATTTCCTAATTAAAATCATTTTTCTGATTTTAAAAATTCATTTTCTAATTAGAAAATGAATTCAAGTTAATGAGTTTGAAAGCCTTATCGAAGGAATGTATCTAAAAACAACTATAATAAAAGAAGTGCTAGCCTGAAGGCATCAGAGTACAGAATATATAGCTCTGAAAAGTTTGGAGTGGGGAAGCCATCTTTGTTGTAGAGAAGTGCAGTAAACTCGGTGCATTTTAAATAGTGTTTCGATTATGGTGAAGGGCTAGAACATCAGAAATCTGGCTACAGTTCCTGAAGCCCTTTGAGAATCTTCAATGAAGCTGCTAAATTCTTTCCGGACAAATCAGGCTGCCAAAATCAAATAGAATGCTGTTCAAGTAATCAATCAAATGGTGCCTATGTTTTATTAACTTGGACATGTAACCTAAGGATCCCAGCCCGGAAGAAATGGGTAATCTATTTCTATAATGAACCTTAAACTTTCTGGCCAGTTCCGAACTTTACTTTACACTCTCTTTAAGAGCTCTTCTCATTTATAATGTAATAATACTCTGTGTAAAACCTTTTATTTATGCTATTTTAACTTTCATAGTAATTCTCTCAACCTCTAGTCTTTAACTTTCCTTTCTTACGTGGCGGTTCATTTATTTTATTATGTATATTTATTGAGTAAATTTATTAATGTTGTTATTTTAATTATATGCCAATAATCCTTTGACTCAATGATCTCCTTCATTTTCTTTGCCTTACACAAGTAATATAAACTTATTTCTGATAGTTAATTCTCACCCATTAGAACTAGATTAATACAGTTCTATCAATCAGAAATTATTGTTTGTTATTTTTATAATTGGCTAATAATAAATTATTAGCTCCACTTCTAATCTATGCCTCAGCTATTTTCTCATATTCACCAATGTATATTTATTCATATATAATCTTAAAATGTTTTTTGCAAAAGGGCCGATAAAGGAATCAAATAAATATATTCTAATTCAACTTTGTAATTTTCTATTAAGATTCAGGAAGGGCACGATGATTGAGGCATAATTAATATGATTTACAAATACTTTAAAATAATGTTAGTTAAAAGCTCATTTGACTTTAATTCATTTGATCAAGTCATCATGTAGAGCATTCTATAATTGGGTTTTATTTTCCAAATGGTGACTATCAAGTCATCATCTTCAACATTGCTGGCATAGTGCTATCATTCGTTTCGCATGCTTGTCGATGATAATATTTCTGTTATTTTAAATTATTGAGGAAGAAAGCACTTCCTCTCCAGTTCATGTTATCTTTGGAACACCAAAGGCTCGTAGTTACGACTCAGCCTGGCTTTCCGTGTTCCACTTCTACCTAAAGGGCATAAGACTTGTCAGATGCAAGCCACCATGGGACTTCGATTATCAACCAACAATTTCATTTTATAGCTCATAATTCATCAGCACCATTGCCTCTCTGTTCCAGTAAAGCCCGCTCTGATGCTCGTAATTCGTGATGAAATGATTTCAATTAAAGCCAAACAAATTCTCAGTTATCTCAAATTAAATAAGTTTTCCAGTAAAGATTAAAGTTATGCCCTAAAATATGTATCTTGCTCTTCATGAATGGATTTGGGAATGTGAAAATAAATATCACATT
Source organism: Epiperipatus broadwayi (assembly GCA_028023455.1). NCBI lineage: Eukaryota > Metazoa > Onychophora > Udeonychophora > Euonychophora > Peripatidae > Epiperipatus > Epiperipatus broadwayi. Next base: position 18,033 of record JAQFVV010006645.1, read on the forward strand.
CTTTCATATAAAATTAGAGTAATAATTTCCTTTACTAATGAATACCTTTATCTGCCCTTTATTTCTTGTTGGGGGCATAGACATAGATTTTCAAATATTGCGTAATACTCATTGGCATATAATAAGGACCGCCACTCTTATTATAATTATAAACTCTGTTAAAGGCTAGAAGTGACTAATATAATCATTATTTAAAATTCAAACAAAACAAATTATTATTATTAAATATTTTCTAAACACACTTCATTTCTTAGTTCTTAATTCTTTTATAATTATTTTAATGTTAAGGCCCGCTGTCTGTGTTGGCAACCCAAAGATATACATGTGATTCGACTTAAAAGTATTTTAAGTTAATTAATTATCTGATATTAGTATCAGTCCAGGAGTCTCTAATCCTCACCAACCATTGAGCTAGTTTCTTGGCGCATAGCACTGTGCTGTCGATTTAGATTTCTACTAATCTGAGCTGGTGAGTTGGGTTTGAATTCAGTTTGGTTCAGCTGAGTTTGGATCTGACTTGCAGTTTAGGTGGTGGACGTTTTTTGACTGGTACAGTATGTTGCTTTCCAATTGTATGTACATCTTATTTTAGTTTATTTTTCAATTTTACTTATTATTAATAATAAAATCTATTTAAGATTTACCTCATCTTCCTGATCATTTAATCATACTCCAATTCCAATTAAATTATTATTTTTAGATATAGGTTTGACATGCCTTTGAATTAATTATTGATCATGTGTTTAATATTATTAAGTTCATTGACCCAGTTTGGTAATGCTTGGGTGTTAGATTTTGGGTCTCATGTCTCTCTCTGTTTGGAACTGGCTCATGAAGCAAATTAAAGCCCATGTGTAACCTCAGAAATGTCACTCATAAGGTGTTAAACCATTGAACACTGATAAATGGGTTGATGTTTGGTTGGATATGGAATCTCCCAATCCCATTCTGGTCAGCTTTGGTGTATTTTACCTGAACTCTGGGTTTTGTTACATGAATGTACAAATCTGACCATTACATTATATAATAATACAATATGCAAAATATAGATATCTATTTGTGTGTCTTTTTTTACAAAGTATTTTTAATATTTATAAATACTGTCTCAAGTAATATGGATAATAAAAAACATATACTATACATCAAATAAATATAAATTATATATTTACTTTTAGAATTTATTCTTGAAGTAAAAAAACTAAGAATTATAAGTGAAATTTTCAATCCATGATATTAATAATATTTAAATGCAGTAGAAAATTTTAAAATTAATATTTTATTTTGAGAATTAATTAATGATAAAAAATACCTCTGTAAAATTATCATATCTTGTACTTTTGATATATATTAGATGGAAATAATACAATTATCCCCAAAACAATTTTATCTACAATAGATTTACTATTCAACATATAAATTCTTTAAAACTTTTCAGGGAATAAATGGTTAAATATATAATTTCAACATACCAATAAAGTAAAACTTTTACCGAATTTTTTATATAATCTAAATATAATCCAAATAATTTTATATTATAATTATTTTAATAAAACAAGATCAATAATTTGTAATGATATTAAAATACCATATTACATCACTTCAAAAACTTATGTATCTACTGCACAATATCTAAAAGCAAGCTTTATAGATTTCCAATAAAAATTTGTAGAAAGAATTTCTTATAAATAATTTTTCGTTAGCCTAAAGTAAATAAACGCAAGTCTTTGGGATAGGTTTTAATATATTTATGAATTTAAAATGATTTTTTGTATTTATTATATATATATTTATAATATCACTAATACTAATATAGCTATATTAATGTAATGAATTTTTTTTAAAATTTACTTTTTTTAATTCATAATTAAATATTATTTCCAATTAATTATTGTATTATTAACTTTCTCTTTATTTTATTTGAATTTTTTAATTTATTGCGTTGATAATGTTGTTTTCTTTTTACATTTGGATTTACTCTAACGTGTAATCTTATGTTTGTTTTGGAGAAAAATATGTGAGATTTAATATTTATAGAAGTAGCATTTATAATTTGTATGTTCACAGTTAGTGAATGACATTCATCTGATCAATCCATGTTTATCTGATAATTTACCAATTAGACAATAATACTGGATAGTTAATTAGGTTGGCTTTTTGGTCTTCTATTATATTTACTATCACTGTTGATTAAAAATATGTACCATTACAATATATATATACATCAAATTACTTCAAACATTAAGAAATTTTCATCCTTTCTGAATTAGTTGTTTTGAGATGCATGCTCTAAATGTTTATTGATACCAGGTGTAGCTAAAAATTTCTTAATGTTTGAGGTGATTTGATATTTGTTATTTATTTCAGATAGCAGTATGCACTAAATATATATATATATATACACACAGAGAAAATATGAAACCTAATGGAGAGTTTGAAACTAGCATAAATAATAGTAATATAATAAAAATAATAAGATTTGAATAGTTAAGTTGAACTATAAAATTATGTTGAATATCTATGACTTTTATTTTAATTAACAGTTTTAATTTTTTGTTAATCATATGATTAGGCCTACACACGGAAAAATATATGCCTTTATTAACTTGTGTGTATATATTTAAATTCTATATTATTTAAAGGGCACCAGACATTATGACGTATTCATTACAATGCTTATTATAAAGCAATTTATTCACCAAACATGTTATCAGAAATTTTTACAACTAATTAAATATAATATATGATAAAGGAAATTTTTTTATCACTTTTTGTTGGTTTAATCAATTCTGCGCAGCTACTGATAAAAAGGTGATAAAAATTAAAAAATTGTTAACTACCAAAAGATTATTTTACTGACAGCTGTATAATTGAAGACAGTTTGGCTGAAAACACCAAAGTGTTCATTTCTTAAAAATGTAAAGTGTCTTAATTCTTAATTCAAATTAATATTTTTTAAAACTTTACTAGAACAAAAATTAAACTGCAAGCAAAGAAAAAGTAAGCCACATAAAAGGTAATTATTGGTTGAATGGCTTAAATCATGAAATAAAAAAAACTTTTTCTAGGAGCTTATCTTGTATTCAGTTATCTTTGATAAAAATGAAAATCCTAAGATTTGAATAATTAAGTTGAATTATAAAACTAAGTTTAATATTTGTACCTTATTCTAATTAATTTCATTTTTAATCATATATACATGTGCGTGTGGTAGGTGGGGGTGGTAGGTTATATACCTGAATTAGCATTTATGTGAGTATACTTAAATGTTGTGTTTAAAGTACATAAGATCTTATAGTTATTATAAAGCTGATTGCAAAATAATTAATAAATTTATTCCATAATTTTGGGTATTTTATATAAAATATCCTCATGTGATTACATTTCTAACCGAGGGTAAATCAAAAATCTTATATAGATAAGCAGTTCTATTCAATTTTGTCAGTGTGATCATATATATATAAGTATTTCTTAAAGTACTAGTTAACTCTTTTCATAAAACTATGCAGTTCTTACGCAACCGTTGACTTCGAGTTCTGATGAAAAAGTATAATAAACTAATTAAATGCCTTGAGCTAGCTTTCAGAAATTCACTATCAGAATCATAGTGCTGAGTAAAATTAAGCAGTATTTTCTTCACATTGTTCAGAGCAAAATAATCTCTCATTATTCTTAATGCTTTAACAAAGTATATGGCAAACTGTATTATAAAAAAAAAAATATTTGCTATGTAAAATTATATTTTTAACCATCATTTATATTCCACTGTGTTTAATTTTATTGAGTAAAATAAACAAAACAATTTTCAATAAATAATTTACTGAAATGCATAAACGTACAATTTTATTTAAAGATTTAAATTTTAAATGTAATATTCATTAAAGTTTTAGAACTTTTAGGGTTGAATATTCATTAAAGTTTTAAGATGTTAAATGTTAGAAAAAAACGAATATATGGATAACAGATAGTAGAATATTAACCAGAAATAGTTTATGTTGGAAAAAACATTTTTTATAGAAAGAGTGAATGGGAAATCAGGTACTATAATATTTATAGAAATATAGTATATTTTATATGAGTTTATGCTTGTACATGTTATTGTCTATGGAGTATTGCATTATTTAAGATTTGGCTACATTTTACTAAAATTATATTTTAAACCCTGAATTTATATATTAAATACCAGGAATTAGATATTTATTGTTGTAGTATTGATTTTATTTAAAATAGAAATTATGAAACACTTTATATTTATATAGGTGCCCCATAAATTATCATTCATCTTGGATCCTCTAAAAGATAAAAATTTATTTAATGATCATTGAGTTAAATATTCTATAGTAATTTAGAGTTGAGCAATTCCTTTTGTCCTTTGACAAAATTGTCACCATAGAAATAAAATAGGATTATGATAATGACATAAGAGTTCATGATATCCAGGGTCTACACTAATTTAAGTAACTGAAGCAAAAAAAAAAAACTAGAAATGAATGTTTGTATTGGAAACAACCTTTAGTCTTTGATTAATCAACATCATATTTTATAAGCAAACAGAAGGTATTTTTGGTCAATTAGTGTTTACTTGTTATTTATAATTAATCCTCATATCAGGAGATCATTCCGTTCTTAGCCACTTGCTTGTCAGTAACCTGACAAAAAAAATCTGTCATATATATATATGTGTGTGTGTATTTTTTTTAAATGTCTTTGGTCATATGTTTCAGAAAATTATGATTAAATAGGAATTTGAAATATAGATATTAATATATATCATAAAAAACATAATAATGGCAGTTGATGCAGATTTAAGAAATTAACCCGGGACAACTGCTTGTAAAGCAGCTGTCGCTGACTTCTCAACCACCAATGCTTGACATACTTCTGCAGATTTAAAGACTGTTTATAATAGTTTATTACCATTAAATTGATTATTATTTTTTTATGATTATAATTTTGTTTTATTAATGGACATTTTATTTATATTACATATATATATATATATGTGTGTGTGTGTGTGTGTGAATTCATAATATTATTTTCATGAGATTCCATGTAATAAAAATATAATGCCTAAATAGCTGACATTACAACAAGTAATTTCCTTAGAACTTCTTCTTTCTCAAATCATAAGAATGTGTGTGGTGAGGTGTAAAATCATTATTTTTTTCCTTTGTTATTTTCTTTTCATTCTCAAATTCTAGTTGTTAAATAGTTTTTAAACATATTTTATCATCTAATAGCTTTTTCCAAATATTGTTAATTTTTTTTAATTTACACTTTTCATTTATGCACTTAGGCCTTTTAAAAATCTCTATAGCCTTCCCTTAGTCTGTGATCATATTGTTCCATTTTTGCCAGAATATGTATTTTATTAAAATTGATGTCATGGTTAGTTAATTTAATGTGTGGATAAATGGATGATGAATTAGAATTTTCTCTAACTATCAAAATGTGTTCTTCCTTTCTTATAATTAATTATTCTATGATTGGTCTGCCCAATGTATGAATGTAAACAAACTTCAAATAAAATTTCATATATATCATACACTCCAAAGGAATTTTACTTTTAGGGCATGGAAATATATATATATTTTTTTTAAACGTAATATAAATTGTAGGATATTATTTTTCTTTAAAAGATTGCCAATTTTATCAATTAATTCCTTTCTCTATGGCAGAACAGTCTTAATTTTTGAAGTATCAAAATCTTTCTTCTTATTATATAAAAAGCCCTATTAATAATCCTGTGATCAAAACCATCATGAAGAAGATGGCTGTCATCAAAAAGTCTCTTAGTTCTTTCTAACAATGTCTTTGCTTCTGAAAATAATTGTGCTTGGATAGTGATGAGAAAAAAAATGTAGATATATCCCAGTGTGTGTTTTCTATCCCATGGTATGTATAAAAAGTAAACACACATTGGTAATGTCTACATTTTTCTTCTCATCACCATCTCAGCACAATTATTTTTAGTGGCAAAGACATTGTTAGATAGAACTAAAAGATTTTCTGATGACAATCATTTTCCCAAGATATCTATGCTGCTAAACAAAAGCTCATTCATAATGATTGTGATCACAGGATTCTTAATAGAACTTTTTATATAATAATAAAAAATATTTTGATATTTTAAAAATTAAGACTGTTCTCCTATATATAAAAGGAGTAACTGATAAAATTGGCAATGTTTTAAAGAAAAATAATAACTCACAATTTATATTCCATTTAAAAAAATTAAAATATTTCCATGCCCTAAAATAAAATTTTGGAGTGTATGGTATATATGAAATTTCATGTGGAGTTCATTTGCATCCATACATTGGACAGACCAATTGTAAAATAAATATAAAAAAGAAAGAACACATTTTAGCAGTTAGAGATAAATCTAATTCATCAGCCATTTACTCACCTTGACATCAATTTTAATAAAACACATATTCTGGAAAAAATTGAACAATGTGACCACAGACTGCTAAGGGAAGCTATAGAGATTTTTAAAAGGTCTAAGTGTGAATTAAAAAAAATTAACAATATTTGGAAAAAGTTATTGGAGAATAAAATTTTTTTTAAAAATTCTCAACCAATATAATTTGAGAATGAGAAGAAAATAACAAAAAAATAATTTTAAATCTCACCACACACACTTTTATGATTTGAGAAAGTACTTGTTATTGTACAAAAATGTCAATTATTTAGCTATTCTATTTTTATTACTTGGAAGCGACCAGAAATAAGACTATGAATTCAATTTTGTCCATGAAAATATTAGAATATATATATTATAAAGTTAAAAGTATATCTGAAAAAATATATATATAAATTTAAAATTACAATATGAGCAATATATGTCTTCTCACTTGAAGAAAAAGTGAAATGGGTATTTCAAAAATGCATCCAGAGTGAGAAAGATTGGCCCGACTTCTGAGCTGATGGGTAGGCTAAAGTGAAAGATGCACTGTATATATATATATATATATATTACACTTGTTTCGGTGGTTTTGGTAAAATGCCATCTATTGATCATAAATAACAAGTGATAGCAAGTTACGTGAATAACTTGTTTTTGTTTTTCATAAATGTACCTTTAAAGATTTCTTGCAATGATATATATTGCAGAGACTTTGACTATGTGATGAAACTGAACTGTCATCAGACCCATATAGATATCTGGCTTGTTAGGCTGAGTTTGAAGACTTTACCGGTCTGAAAAATTCATGCTTGCAAACTGATAGAAACGTTTTGCATAAACACTTGGAGTCAGTGTTTAGATCTAGTTTCTAACTCTATCCTTCACTGATGATAGCAAATAGCTTGAAATCAGCTGATCTGAGGGTGAGCAAATGAAAGAGATAGTTAATTCTGACTCTTTTGTCGTTTATGTAAACAAATTTTACACTTGTTTCAGTGGTTTTGGTAAAACGCCATCTATTGATCATAAATAACAAGTGATAGCAAGTTATGTGAATAACTGGTTATATATATATATATATATATATGTGAATAACTGGTTATATATATATATATATATATATTGAGAGTGATGTTCTCCCCAAGAATCTTATATAAACAACGTACAAAGTCTCAAATAGAATTTTATTCTCACATTTGTCAATGTTTAAATTTTTTTTTTTTATAAAAGATCATGGGCCATAGGAAAAGATGGTTCATTTTTGCCTGCTTAGACATTTAGACATTTACACTGCAAGTCTTAGTACATGATTTATGTATAATACTTGGGGTGATTATCATGCATTAATATAGATTTTGTCTTTTACAAAATTAATAAAATTGAATATTTAGAAACTGCCTAGGAAATATAAGCCCTTAATTGTTAAATACAGTTCATGCTCATAGCAACGCCAATGGACACACCTGATAAATATGGTTACTAACCGTAAAAAAATTGCATTTTTGTGGCACACATGATAATTCCAGTTTTCCATTGTTTAACATTTCAGTGTATGACTACATTGCATATGTCTTTACTTCAACTAATTTTATCTAGGTGACAGCTGCAAACAGCGAGTATTCATGATTTTCCCTAGATACCTTCTTCTCTGGCCTCTCTTCTAAAATCTGCCCATTTTTCCTTTGCTTTGGAAGGAGAAAGTGTTATTTTTTTGCTGCTCAAACATACTGAGAAATTTGTTATCTTTTTATCATATATTTGGTAAGTTATTATTTTACATCTAATATTTATTTTATAAACAGTATTTCAAAAAAAAAGTTATTCTTCAGATTTTGAAAGAACGTGTGAATTTTTTCACTTGATCTTTTTTACAACTGCTGACATTTTGTGTTTTTTTTTTTCACAACTGTTTAGCGTCATAAAAAAATTATTTATCATTTACTTATATACTTCAATAACTATGTTTTCGATAATATTCTATTTCTAATAAAATGCATATCATTTCTATTGTATATTTTTCCAAAAAAAGTTATAAATTTGGCTTATTTCTATTCATCTCTCTGAACCTAATCAAAAGTTGAATATTTTTCATCCATCTTCACATTCGAATTGCAATCGGTAAATAATTTTTTACGACATATTTATTATTTTATGAAAATAATGTATTTCCATAAAAACTACGTTTTTTCTAAATATATATCTTATAGTGTAAAAAAAGACGTTCATTTCAAAATGTATATATATATACATTATTTCGTATCTATGAGTTTATATATATATTTTATTACTACATGTGTATTTTGCTATGAAAATGTATTTCCATTTATTTTGTTATGAAAACATATTTCCATAAAAAATAAGTTTTTTTCCAAATATATATCTTACAGCGTAGAAAAAGACATTCATTTCACAACTCCTCAGCGCCAATCTGCGCACATTATTTCTTATCTGTGAGTATTTTTTTTACTAAATAATTTATTATTATAAATAGTATCTCAATGCCAGATATTTATGTACTTATAATTTATGTTTTCTTTATAAATATATATATATGTAAGTTAAATAAAAGAGAATAATATTGCAAAATTCGAGGCCTTAGAATTGTTTTTTGTATATTTTATATGTTAGATAACTACTGCAATGGCTTCAAGATCTGAACCAAGTCCTGGTACAAACTACCAATTTAGTTCCGAGTCTGAGTATTCACCAGACATCAGAAATGACAACTGCCCTAACTCTGCTTTACTGATTAGGGATAGAGAGCCTAGTTCTGAGGAGAAAATGGAGTTTGATTGTGGTAGTGCTGAGAGTGAATGGATCACAGTGGATCTGACTAATTTTCCTCCACCATCCCCAAGGTTTCCATCCACTGGAAGGCCAGGCATGACTGTAACAATGAGTGCAGATGCTATGCCTTTACAATTCCTTGAGTTGTTTTTGATGATATCTTGCTTAAAGAATTGTAATGGAAACTAATATTTATGCTGAACAATTTATATGTAAGCATGCCAGCAAAAGATAGTCCAGATATAACAACTAGACCCCTACCTCAGTGTAAGAGATGAGGTTATTTTTTGTGGTTTGATGTTGCAAGACATCATCAAACTGTCATGCAATGATATGTACTGAAAAAAAGATTCATTAATTTATATACCAGTATTTAGAAAAGTGATGGAACAGACTAATATATATATATATATATTTATATATTGCTAATGAAAAGTGATGGAACAGACTAATATATATATATATATATTTATATATTGCTAATGAAATTTTTGCATTTTTCTGATGAAGAAACCTTTGACCCAGAAACTCATCCGTATACAAGGCTCTACAAGCTTTGTGAAGTGATGGAGCACTTGAGAGAACAATTTAGTGCTTTGTATGCCCCAGAATGTACTCTCAGTGTAGATAAAAGTTTCATGCTCTATAAGGGGCATCTGATCTGGAGACAATACAATTGTAAAAAAAAACCTCATTTTGGAGTGAAGTTTTTTTGCATGTTGCAAAGCCAAAACTGGCTATATGTGCAACTTTATTATTTATGCTGTACAAGGCAAAGCATATAATTCAAAATATGACATATATCCAGTCAACACTAAAAGTCTTCTTCAACTGGCAGTTGTGTATCTGGACAAAGGATATTGTATAACAACAGATAACTGGCATATGTCACCCTTTCTTGCAGATATATTGATAAGAGAGAGGTCAGACATTTATGGTACTCTCAATGTCAGAAGAAGAGGTATGCCAACAGTACTAAAAAAATAGCAATATAAAACAAGGTGAGGCCCAGGCCTTTCAGCAAGGAAAACTTCTGGCTATCAAATGGTTTGACAAGAGAGTTGTCACCATTTTGAGTACAATTCATTGTGCATCATTCAAATTAACTGGGGATAACAAAGAAAAGTGAACTGCTGTTTGTAATTACAATTTATATATAGGCAGTGTTGATTGTTGTAATCAACAACTGTCATATTATCGCACAACCAAAAACTGGCAAAAAAAATATCGCACAACCAAAAACTGGCAAAAAAAATATTATAAAAAAATATTTAGGCACTTCATTGATTTAGTCATTTGGAATGCTTTTGTTTTGTATAAAAAGCATACCAGAAGCCACATTCATCTTATTGATTTTAGGATGCATTTTATTGATGAAGCTTTTTTATTATGTGCCAGTAATACTCTAATGTCTTCTCATCAAAGACCCAGCACTATCCTTTCTCCATTTAGGTTAACTGGTCAGTATTTTGTGAGCGTATTACACCTAACCCTATCAAGAAAGATGCATTCAGATTGTGCTGTATCTGCCGCATGAAGAGAGATGCCAGTGGCAAGAAGTTACAAAAAGAAACAAGGTACTAGTGTGTGCAGTGCGAAGTGAAACTATTCCTGCAGCCTTGCTTCCAGATCTACAATTCAAAAAAAACTATAAAGGTATTTATAATAAATTTTTAGATTTTATATATATATTTATTTGTTCTAATTATTTTTTCATTTATTGTAGTGCTAGGTGGACAAAAAGGCTAAAATGGGATAAACTTGCCAAGGACCATGAAATTGGACATGGACAATGAACTGGATAAGAAACAAATAACATAAAAAGTATAACTATAAATAGTACAAATATATCATTTTTTTATAAATTTGCAATGCTTTCAAATGTGCGCTATACTAGGGTTAGGAGAACAAGGGCCCAGTGACATTTCAAGTGTTTTATCTTTTTAGTAAAATAGTATTTATTATATGCATCAAATATTTTTTTATAATTTGCAATATGTTTTCAAATGTATGCTGTACTAGGTTAGAAGAACAAAAGACCAGTGACATTTCAAATGTGCTATCTTTTAGGTAACATAGTGAAATAGTAATATTTTGAAATGCATTATGTATGACACCAATACTGTATCTTTTATATTACAATTGCTAAAATGCATATGTGTATACACTGATTTTTTTGCAAATTACTTCTATGAGATATTTGTAATTTCTTTTTTTGGTTTTTTATAGTGCACTTCAGATAATAATTTTGCAAAATGCTGGGATGTGAGGGCAATATTTTCATAGAAAACATTTACAAAAATCAGTAGTGTTGTTTTATTGCTGTGTATATGTACTAAAATTATACTACAAATGTTTTGTCAATTTTTTGAATTAAGAAAAAATTAAAAAAAAAATTTGTGCCATTTTTTTCATATTATAATATGCATACAATAAAAATATATTGAAAAAAATCCATATCTTGGATAGGAAAATGAAAATATTAATCATCAGTTAAGGGGCTTAAGTGAGCATTGTTTATATCTATGATGAATAAACATTTATTCTCACATTTGTAATTGTCTAAATGCATTTCCCACATAAGTTCTTAGGTCACAGGCAAAAGTGAGTTCATATTTGTCTGTTAAGCAATTTAGACATTAGAGCAAAATCATTACTGTTTTTTTCTTAATTATTTACTACGATATTTTAAATGTAATTTTTCCAATATTTTTTTCAACAGCTTATTTTAAAATATTTAGAGCATTTTTATTACTTTCCTGGAGATTTTTTTATTACATAGATTTAAATCATAAATCCCACAATTGCATTTAAATTATGTGATATTTTTCTTTTCTAAATTATTTTGCTTTTTGGTTTTTTTTTAATGTTGTAAGATTTTGCAAAATACTTTTTATCTTATTGTTTTTACATCAGTTATGCCATATTTCTTTATTGCTAAAATAATTTTCATTTCAATACTATTATAAGATTTTACATATATGAATTTTTTATTCTAAGGTTTTCTTGTCATTTGACAATAATTATTTTATATCCTTATTAATAAAATGACATTAACACAAAGATCAATATAAAAATTGTATAAAAATATAGTGATAATTATCTTATGTTTAATTCAATGATGCTTTATTTGAGATTAGGCACATCAATTGTAATTACTTTATTTTTAAACAACTTGTGCACTTTTATTTTTGCTTATATGATGCTCTTTTGTTAAATTTATTAAGCATCTTATATTTTAGAATACACATTTTTTATGAACCAAAATAAAACACAACTTCTTCATGACTTCATTTGGATGTAGAGAGAACATTTTCATTGTAAGAGTTTTTTTTAAATATTCACAATATATAGGTTTTTTTTTTGCCTCTAATAAATTTCATAAATAGTATCACCATTTATTTTCATATTTACTTATTGATCCTTGTTATCTTTCAAGTATCTAACAATTATATTAATATTTGTCTAAATATTTTTAAAAATACAATTTGGTCTATTTAAAAGCATTATATACTTCTGTGTAAAAGTGGTCCACTTCTTTATCAAAACACAAACATATTAGAAAATCTTAAATCTTCTACATTTGACGACTTCCATCAAGTTGAATAACAAATAATCAATACTATTTTATCTTTACTTTATAATTAATCATACTTCAATTATATTTCATATGTTTGCTTTTGCAAAGTAAAATACTATCAGTATTCCAAATGAATGTTTTGATTTTTTTTTTTTTTAATTAGAAAAGATATATATAATAACAAACAATGTTTTTTTTTATTATTATAAAAGAATAAAAAAACAAAAGATTAATGAAAAAAAGATGTTTTGTAATAATAATAAAAATATATTCAATTTAAATAGTTTTGGAAAATTGATAAAATAAGTTTTAATAAAGGGAAATATTATTAAATTTGATTTATTTAAAATGAAACAACTAAATAAAGGTTAAACTGCAATTTTATAAATAAAATAAAAAAGACGAATACTTAATTAAAAAAAGCAGATTGGAAGATTTTAGAGATTGGTTTCAAGCAAGATGTGAAAATTGGAAAAGTAAGATTATACTTAGTGACATCAAAATATAAAGCAGAAAAATAATTTAATTAGACTTGAGTTTAGAAAAACATGAATTATAGATAAATAAATCTTGAGAATGATTAAAACAATAAGTTAAATATGAATTTTAAAAAAGAAATATGAAAAGATATTTTCATGGAGGTTATTCGAATTAAGATATAATTTCTGCCTATTTCCAGATAACTGATAGTATGTGTGTGTACGCATGGAAGTATCAGTTTACATGTTATCATGTAGAGTCATAATTATTTTATTAAACTACTTAGCATAATAAGAATACAAGAGAATAATCATTTCTTCATTTACATGAAAATGTGATTTCTCTAATCAAATGCACTATAATCAGTGTTGATTAATTATCAGAGTCTAAATTACTCTCATAATATTATTTTGACTTTAGAGATTTTGAAGAAGCATTGTTTTGGTGAAACCATGACTATCATGGAATTTTTTTAATTGTTCAGAAGAGTTTAAATACCTGAAGGTATTAATCTGGAAGATTGTGAAAAAAAAAAAGTGAAGTATGTGTGTGCATATTTGTTTTTTGTATATTGTATATAACAATGAATCATATTTGTTTTTGAATTGAGACATTTGGAATAGAATTTTCTTGTTTTGTACTTTATATTTAATGTTAATTTTACTATTACATCTTTTAATAATTCATATTTGTTAACGTCAAATTCAACTTTCTGATGTGATTCCCAAGTAATAGATAGTAGATTGATCTTTAGATATAAATAATCTCTGCCTCCTTGTTTTATAGAATGTTAGCTATAAAAACTAGTAATGTTTTTAACACAGAGTTTATTTTTCTAGATGTAAAAGTTACATCTATTTACAAATGGTTGCTACTAATCATAATGATGATGATGAAAATCTGATTCAAATTTTATTAAACAAATTTTATCTATATGGTGATTTATTTAAATAATTTATAAAAATAATTACAATTTTTAATATTTTAAATTATTTAATTAAAAATACTTAATAAAATCTAACATAAAAATGTTTATCAACCATAAATTAATCTCTTCGTAAACTCAATACGTTTATTAAATAATGTTTATTTTGTTTTGCTTTAAAGTGGCGCCTTAACAATCAAAATTTAATTGAATTGCTACGTTCAAGTGCTTTGTTTTATTAATGTACTATAATTATTTTAAAAGTTGAACATTAAAAAATGAAAAGAAAGATGATGTTAAGAGTTTTCAATGAAGAAATTCGTTTCAAGTCGGTTATAATTTAACAACAATAATTACAAAAAAAAAATTATGAATGAATATTGATTTTTGATTCATTTAATAAAAACCTACACTTGCTGCTAATGGTAATAAATATATTTAACAGAATTTTTTATCCTTTTATAGTATTATTATTTTCAGTTATTTTTAGCTCATTTTTTCATTAAATTTATATATTTTATTTTTTAAAAATGCAATATTAACAATAAATGTATATCATTTCACCTTTAAACAAATGGAAAGTTATATTGAAAACTAATAATAACTAGATGCAACAAAGAAAAAAAAAACATTCTTTAAAAAAAAATTAGAAATTGTATAATTGTTGTTAATGTAAGTGAAAGATTTTAATTCAGGTAGTAAAACGATTTGAATAATTGTAACGAGGTATTATTTATTTTGTAATCCTTAGCTGAGAAGCATAATTATAGATGAATAAAATGGAGGTAATAAATTCTTGGAAAAACAATGTAAAAATTCTAATTTGTGATATAGAGATTGCTTTATAAAAGCATAATGCTATTTTGAAAATTAAAATGTTAATAAATTAAAGGCTTAATGGCCAGTAATACTACTATTAATAATATAATTTTTTTTAAAAATTAATTAATCTTTTTATTATTATTCATTACAAGATAGCATATATCAACAAAAAAAGTTTTAACATCATAAAACATACTACATAATTATACATATTATATACATCCATGCAGTATTTATAATACTTTTTTTATATTTAAATAAATTCATTACTTTCAAATATAACCCTAACAAGCTTATTTGTCTTTTAGATAGAGTATACAAAAATATAAAAAATAAAAAGTAATATATTATAACTATATAATAACAATATTATAACTATATAAATATATTAAAAAATTTTGTTTAACTTATTTAAAAATAAAAAATATTGATACAAGTTCTTATCTTAGAAATAGTTAAATGTAGACGATTTATTATGAGATATATTAACTCTGTTATGAACAATTTTTTTTTAAATATTGTAGCAATATTTATTTTTCTTAACACTGAATAAAAAAATCTATAAGTATTAGTAGTTTATCTTATTGAAACAGTAAGATTCGTATTCGAATCTTAAGTTTCACCTTTTTTTTATCGTCTCTCACCCACCACTCTATCCTACCCAAATTTAAACTTTTTTGGTATCGATTTGTGTGTGTAGCACTATTAAAAATGTATAAATATATGTAAAATCCACCATAAACATGCACACGTTTCGATAACAAATTTAAAGCAATAGATAAAAATAATTAATATAACTTGTATATTTTTTTAGTATATAAAAATATATCATTTTAACCATTTATTTTAAATTATAAAGTTCGTTATTTATTGCTGTATTTAAATTTCATTTAATAATAATTTTAGAAATCTAATTGTAATATTTAATTAAAAGTAAAAATAATCGTATGTTCCTTTTTGTATTTGAAATTTTAAAAGTAATGATGGGTGAGAGATAATATATTAATTAAAAAGAAAAATTACCTAAAATCTAATTACAAAAATGTAAATGTAAAATTAAATGTGAACAATAGAAAAGCAGCTTTCTATATAAATTAAAGGTATAAGAATGTATTTATTATCCTCGGGGCAAATGATTAAATCCAAAAATAAAATATAACAAAAAGTAAAAAGATAAGATCAAGAAAGGAGGATATTTGGAATCTCTAAGAACTTTCAGTTAAACTTTAGCTGTGCTCTTGATCATTTGAGAGTTTTCAAGATCTTAAATTAATTTACCTGCCACAGTATGGTCGAGTAGAAAGTGCCCAGACTATTTTCCTTCCAGAGATCGCCTATCATATGCTGAACCTTCCCATTGCCCTCCATAAAGTCAACCACGAAGATCTGCTGCCGAAACACTTAGAAAGCTGCTGCTGATGTTAAAATCCATTAATAATCTAAATGCTGGAAAGAACTGCTACTTCTGAAATCATGAACAATTTGCTACTGACTGCTGAAACAGGTACCTTTACTACCCAAGCTCTAGAGTACTCTAACTTAATAATCACACTATAGCTCATTCTCTATATAATTTGTAAACGATAACTTGTAAAACTATAATTTGTAAAACTGAATCTATTTATTAATTCCTTCTGTAAATTTCTTTAATAATCTAGCTTGCCTAACTCTATCTTTCTTGGGTACGTATTTCTAAAATTTACATTTTTATTATCTAATTATAGCATGCTCATAATTTTCTAAATATAAATCCATGATTGCTTGAAACAGTGGATGCGGGTCAAATCCTCATTAATATTTACTTCCATAAATTACTTAATATTTTCATATAAATTGACACACATTCAATGCTTCATTTATTGTAATGCAGGGGTTTAGTACTTATCAAATGGCTGACATATTAGTTATTAATACTCACCCAGCTTACCTATTGTTTTATATTTTATTAAGTTTTTAAGTAATAATTCCATAAATTGCATTTCTTTGAGTGTCATAAACATTCTTTATTAAATGTTGATGATGTAAGGCCGAGTTATAAAAATATTAAATCTTAGCAGAATAGTCTGTATATTAGACATGTGTTATGTTTTGGAGATGCAATGACCTATTAGAAGCCTTGGATACTCTGGATTCTTTAGGATTGAAATTAATCCCAGTCGTCCTACACAAGAGGACATAATAAATGCTCCTGTAGGACTTGATGACAATCACACAACCAGGAAGCAATCATGGCACAAACCATTTGCCCCTGGTTATGCTTATGTGACACCTTACCTTTTTGGCCTACGGCAAAGGCCAGCCCATTGTTCTAAACTCATTCATGGCTTTGCAGTCTCAATATACTGCCAACCTTATATCGCCTTTCTAGACATAGCACGTGTTTTGCTTATTAACTTTATTGTTCAATGTATAACTCCATCTCTGCATTAGTGACATAATTCACTCTCAAATAAATGTCTGTCCATAGTAATTTATAAATATCTTATTTAATTAAATAAATATATGTCCACCACTACTATTATAAATCCTAATTTAGATTCTTGCATTGCAAAGATATAAATCCCGAAGGCATGCTCTTGAAATACTAGCTCAAGAATTTAGGCAGCTAGATTATGTCAGCTATATAAATAAATGTATCTCTTTAATATCTAACAGTATCAGAAAATCCTGCTACTGATATTTTAAATCTTACCAAATATTAAAATGTTTTAAATAAATAATTTTAAACTATACATCTGCCATTGCATCTTTATTTATTCGATACCCATTCCATATATTTCATTGATTCTGTAAAATATAAATATTTAATATTAGTGTTATTATTGGCTAACTCGACAATAAATTTTTGAATCTCTTGCATCTCCCTGATCACCGTGCCTAAGGAAATATTTACTAATGTAGCTTCAGGTGTATTGTTTTGTAGATTGTATTGTGGAACTGATAAACTATGTTTGAACTTAGTACTACAGGTGGCTTCACTACTCAGATGGTGCTGCAGTTCTGTATGGTGGTCTAATTCTGCACTATGTTAACGAATCACATGTTTCTGACCGTTACATTATTAAATGCATTTAATTTATTTAAATACATTTTAAATATATACATATAAGTTTGACAGAATGTTTTGTATAAACAATTAGTCATAAGTTAACAAACATGTATATTTTTAAAATTAGATTTTTGAAGATTGTAATTAGTGATAATGAATTCATTAATAATAACAAAAAAGTGTGCATGGATGTTTATTATAGTTTACTTTCTTAAAATTTTAAATTTTAAATAGATTTTTTGTTTTTTAAAAAAGTAGTAGAATAATACTATTATTTAATGAAAGGAGAGACAACAAAAGGAATATATTATTTAATATATATATATATTGTGCCCTTTTCTATAGGCCAGTAATAGTTCATAACAGTCAATTACTAAAAAATTTTAAATTTAAAATATGTTCTTTTAAACATTAATTATATTAAGTCAATTATATCTTTAAAATACAATTTGAAGCTAAAGAAAATACGTAGTATATAAAATTATAGCGAATTATTTAAAAATAGTTATGTAAAGTTTAAAATATTGTTTCATATGGTTGTAAAAGCTGGCCATATTAAATAACACAGCTATAAAAATTAAAAGTATATTTAATAAATTCGATTTTAATAGTTTAAAACTGATAAGTTAATAAATACAGTGTTTAAATTTATAATCATATTTAATAAACAAAAATTAATATAGTATATTTTAAAAATAAACTTTATGATGGTGAAAATTGTATTTAATTCTATATTTTCTAAATTATTCTTCCAAATTTTTTATAATTATTTTATATAATATAATAAGTGTATCAATTTTATAAATCTAGGCAGAGAAATAGATTAAAAATCGTCTGTCAAAGTTATAATCACATGACTTTTAATGTATACTATCACACACACGCTTGTTTGAAATAATAACAAAGTTTAAAATATTTTACAAGTTATATTATAGAATTGGATAGAATTATTGCTATCATAAAAGTAAATAGTATTAAACATTAAGTTAACTATCGTATAACATGTTTAAATAATGTAATAAAGATGAATACATTCATAATATAAAAATTAAATATTTTATTTAAATAAAAATAGATAAATTGAATATTAAGAAATGGAATAAGTTATTAAATGTTATTTTAAAAGTTATTTTAAATGTTTAAATAGTTTTAATAAAATAATAATTTATTTAAAAGTAATATTTTAAATAATATTTTAAGTTCATTACATCACAATTTCTAATTTTGAAATTCAATTCTACTTGAAACTAAAAATATGTAAATTTGTTCTCAAGCTAAAGTAAGAATTAACCAATAGGAATAGGTATTCTTACAGACTATAAATATCATCGTAACTAAGTTATCAGGGGAGATTAATAATGTATTGAAACCGGAGAAAGGTATATTAGCAGCTCTCAAAGAGATAGTATTTTTTTTTTTAAATTTTTTATTTTAGTCAATTTTTTTTTAGTACTTTCTCATAATTTATTTGCAAAAATTAATTATTATTTTAAAAGTAACTTGCAAAAAAGAGAGTGTAAACTAAAAAAATATTTTAATAATTTCGTTTAACATGTTTTGTTAAATTTTTTAAAGTTCCTTTATCAGTCGTATTTTATCTAAAAGTTTAACCTAAACTTCGCAATAAAAAATGGATATACTACAAAATAAAATGGATAGAAATTGTAATACTGTAAAAATATTTGAAATATTTGTTGATACAGCTTTATTTATGCATAACTAGAGAACTTTTTTGGTACATAAAAAAAAAAAAACCACAGTACGGACATCATACGAAGTCTAATGAAAAAATTGGAGACGCATTATTATTTATAAGCCTATCCAAGATGTATTTTTAAATGGTAATAAGATAGTTATATATTGCATGAATTATTTTATATAGTATGATATTCAAAGGAATAAAATGTTATATTCTTTCTGAAGGTAACATTTTTTAAAATATTTTTCAAGAATTAAATAAAGAACCCAGGAAAATATGTTACAGAAGCGTTTTAATATTAAAATATCCGTTCTTCGAATTATTTAAAATGTATTTGGAAAAGATTTGTTTAAAAGTACTTGAAATTTTTATTTTAAAGTGATATATAAAAATACCAAACGAAAGTTTAAATGTATCAAGAAGAAAACATAGAAAAAAGGTGAACACATAGATGAATAAAAGATGGATCCATGGAAATATAAATAGAACTTAAAATTCATCGAATATTTTTAAAGTTAAATTAGATGGATTGATGCATCGGATATGCAGAGAATATTGGTAGAGAAGATTAAGAAGCTTCACGGGATTAATTAATATTATCATCCTAAAAATTAAAACCAAGGATTATTTTCTAAATTTTACTAGATGGATTAATAATTATTTTTATTTTAAACTTTAACATGCTTGGAGAACATTTTTGGAAAACTCTAGAGAAAATAATAAGCATTTTGGACTTATCAGGAACTATCGCCAAGAAAATATGTAACTATAGTTTTGATTTTTTTGATTTTGTTAACCTAGTTTAAATCTAAATTTTTATATAAGATTAGGAAAAACATAAAAAAACATTAATTTATTAATATTAAAATTTTAGAATATAACAATCTAATAATTTAGCTAAAAATATTTTAATATAAAGTGTATGGGTGTGAATTTTTTATATCTGCAATGCTCAAGTGGATAAAGAAAAGCCTACTGAACACGATGACTAGATAAAGGTTATTGGTAATAATAATAACTATTGATAATTTATAATGTATATTTTTTGTTTTCTTTAGATCATCTATGAAATGTAAGGATGAAGTGTAAAAGTTTTTTTTTATTATAAATGTAAACGCATTTTTATACAACATTTTAAAAAAACATTATGAGATAGGATTGATTTGAAATTATGCATATGACAATTTTTTGATTTTTTTATATTAGTGATATAATCCAACATATAACAAATAGTTATGTGATTCTTTTAAAATTTCATGTTATTGGATATTCAAATTTTGTCTAAGTAGATTGTATATGATTAGACATATAGAATAATGAAGTAAGCAGACTTTTCTTGTAGAACAGCTAGATTGTTTAACTATTAATGAATTTTATTTATTGTTTTGTAAGTGCAGATAGTTATTTTATCGATGTAAGATGTAGAAAAATCTTGAGAAATAATGTTGAGATAGTGGCTTGGAAGTACTATAGTTAGCAGGAAACCAAGATGATGTTTAAGAAATAGGATGTTATAAGGAATGGAAATAATATTTAGTCTTTATGTGAATATCAGCATAGTTAACATAGCCCTATAACTGATACACATTTTATTTGGACAGTGTTTATATTACTTTAAATATTTGATGTTCTAATAAAGCTGAAGAAATGGCTTTAACATCATCCCTGTACTAGAGGATATTAGGCAGGTAAATGCCATACCTCTTCGCACTGTGCCATGATTTTGAGATATGTTAAGAGTAATACTCTAGCTTTCTTCCTTAATCCTATGCATCTGTTTTCGCTATCTTTATTTCATGTAAATACATCGTTCAGTAAGATATATTTAAGAGAAATGATAAATAATTTAGAACTTAGGTTATGCTATCGTTTTTTGTATAAGATTAGTTTATTTGCTTATAAGGAGCAGAATATTATAACTTAAAATTGAAGATCCAAAGTATCCTAAGGAAAGAAAGAATCATAGAATATATTTTGAATTTTATTTCGGAAATGAAATATAAACTTTTTTAAAATAAAGTATCTAAACAAAGATATTTTCTTTAAAGTGATAATAATTTTAAATGCTTTAGTATTATTTTTTTAAGAGAAAAATAAGTATTGCATATTTTTAAAAAATACAATAGTACAAAGTAAATTATGTAAACAATATGCATAGTATATTTTTTGTTTATTGATTAACAGACATGTATTGATGATTACACTTATATCATATTAAAGTAAGGCTTAAAGAAGAATATATTATGATTAGTAAACATTGTGTGATAAAACCTAAAATCTAGTACTGAATTTTGGATAATATTTTGTGTAACATCTTTGACTTTGCAAGATGAATTTTTTTTAATATTTTGAGAAATCCATACTCATTATAAAATTTTGTTTTCTATAGAATGTTTTCTAAGTATGAATTTTTAAAATAAGATAGTTTAATAATATTAAGGATAAAATGCTGTTGCTAATAAAGTAGATAAATATTTGTAATAAGTTAGCCATAATGAGAAACCAAATAATAACATTTTTTTTAAATTTTGTCCTAAATCTAAATAAAAATATAATTGAAATATTAATTTTTTTTTTAACCCAGTAGATCAAACTGTAAAGTAAAAACGGTTAAGGATATCCACTGTAAATAATGTAAATAAATTCTTTATTTATTTGTTGTTAGTAATAAACTTTGTTAAATTTTGTTATTTCAAAGATTTTGTGTCCGAGTTATTTATTTCTCCACATCGCTGCATGAAATCACGATATATGCATAATAACTGAAACAAATATATAATTTTGCACAAAAGATAAATAGAGAATTATTTTAAGAATTTTAAATATTTTGTTGGTATTCATTATAATTAAATAATTATAATTTTACATTATTTTATTGGTCATAAATCAGTTATCACAATATTATATTAAATTATATGCTATCAGTTGCCACACATATTTTGTTTGTCAGATTATTAAAATGCCAACACGTATTTATTATATTATTACATGAAGATATAAGATCATATTATATTATTTCATTATTTTATTATGGTAATAAAATTATAGTAAAAGAAAAGATACACAGAATTAGTTAAACAATGAGGAATATTATTATTGTTATTTATTATTATTAGTTTAAGTGTAGTAGATTATGATATAAAATCCCTTCTCATATTTTACTACCATATTTTTATTAACTTAGAATAAACTTTATGAACCTGAGATTATTTTATTTGAGCTAGATTATTATTAAATAGAAGATTAAGATTTAATTATTAGTTTAATCTTAGTGAGTAGAAGTTATTAAAGTCATAAGAATACTATGAGTTTGTTATTTGAAATAGTAATAAAGGGGGGATAGTGTTCTTATGCCATTGAGGTAGTATCCTGTGGGATATTGGCTCAATGTAATCTATCTTGTCACCTGTATTTTCACTTCAAGTCTCATGAAAATATTAAATATTTATTTAATTTATTTTTATAAACTGAACCTTATTCGTATTTTAAATTTGAGCTAGTGAAATATTTTAATTTTAATGCTGAATATTTCAGTTATTAATTATTAACTGAGATAAAACCCATTTTATTTTATACCATATATTATCTGGAAGTGAAGATGCATGAGAGCAAGGTCAGAATATATATATATATATTATTTGCTTGTGATGTAATGCAATTTATTTTAAAGTAAAATATTTTATTTTTGAATTTTAAAATAATTATTGTTTAAAGATTTTAGAATAATTTTGAAACATGCCAAGGCTATAATAAAAGATTTTTGAATAGCAGATTGGAGTTCAGGATATGTTCACTGGTTTCTATGGTTATTTTTTATCTTATTTGCTAAATAATGACACAAAATCAAAAGTTATATAGATCTTTCCCATTCTATTTATTTATTCATCTTAATCATCTTAGTAAACTAATAATTAAGGAGGGGTAAAAATACCAATCTTTTTCATAAGGTCTTAAAGCTTCCCAAAACTATGTACTTATCAATAACCATCTAGACAAATAGTTTTTTAAAGGAAAATCAATAGACTTTTAAGACTTTTCAACATCAGTTATCCTTTAAAAAATTTGGACTCTAAGAATAACAAACAAAATCATAAGTCTCTGTTAAAATAGTTTAAAAAGAAAAGCTTCTTCATTAATTTGTTTATGAATATTTTTAATTTTAAAGAACTCTCTTGAAAAAGCAAAATGACTACTTAGAATAATATTTACTTTGCCTTGAATAACATTTTTTTACTAGATGGCTTCAATAAACCATCAATAGATCTTCCTCTTAATAAAAATCTGCAATTTGAAAAGTCACCTTCACTGGAGATAAACATGAGGAAAAGGACTTCACTTTATTGTTGATTCTTATGTTTAAAATGTGTTTATTATTTGACCTATAAAAAGAAATATATTTAAATATTTTAGTATTTTATTTATAAAAAAGTTTAGCTTTTTTTCTCTCAGAGATATTCAAACAAGGGATTTAAATTAAATAGAGGTATGTTAATTACTGTTATTATAGTTATTATGATGTTATTGACATGTATATTTTGTCAATATGCACTACATTTAATGTATATTTTAATGTGTGTGCATGAATGTTTACTTAGTAAATTTGAATAAACTTTAAACTTTATATTACCTATTAATTATAATTATTAATTTTAAAATACTATAATCATCTTAAATGTTTTTGAGATATTTATTTAGTCTACAGGTGGTTATAGTTTAGTATATTTGTGCATTTTTATTTAAGAAATATTGTGTTGATAGAACAATGTTTCTTTAATATTTCCCGGTTATATAAAAATGTATTTACATTTTAAACCACTTATAAATAATGGATTACAGCAATGGAGTGCTAGCATTATTTAATGTCATCTCAAGGATCGAGATGTTGGTAGTTATTTACTTATATATTCAGTTATGAATTTATGTATGCATGTATTAATCATATCAAAATTGATGTTTATTTATCTTGATAAACTTGAAAAATATGTTTTATCATTTATATTTTAGTTGTTTGTTTAACTCAATTTAAGCAATTGCATGTTAATATTAGGTAAAGACAATCATATTTATTATATGTCTAAAGTAAATTCAAAATTATGTGATACAATATATTTTACACACACATGCACAAACATATACTTTATTTATGGCCACTTATTTTTTCTTGGGAAATTGGAACTGAAGAAAATTTATTCAATTATATAAACGTATCAATTGTTAATAAATAATAAAACATTTAATTTTTTAATATATGTAAATAAATTTAATTTAAATTTTATTCATTAAATTTAAATTTGTAATTTTTCATTTAGTTAAAATTATATTTATTATTTATCTATATTGGTCACATATGCATACACAAATAGGAATATATTTTTTCATCCTGAGGTACATTTTATTTAGTTATTAATTGAAGTGGGGATATAATTAAAATTGAGTGTTTTATTTAATCATGGTGTGCAATGTATATTAAATATAAACATACATTAAAAAGATGCATATAAGATTTATATAAAAGTTTGATATATATATATGTTAATACAAAGATTTTCACATGTTTCATATCTAAAAACATATTTTGCAGGTTCATCCATGTTAAAAAACATCGGTATATCAATATTTAAAATTTTTTAACACAGATGAACTCGCAAAATATTTACATGACATAAAATATATTTTAGATTCATTTTATAATATTATTTTGGAAAGTTTTCAATTTAGTCATCACAAACATAATGACTATTTAAATTAAATGTAGTTTGGGTGCAATAAAATGTATCCTTGGTTTCCATGTGGCATCAATGTCTGTATTCATCATCATTTAATACATATAATAATCCATGTATAAACTATACTCCTTTACCCTGTAATCTCTATTGCTCTGACTGATCATCACAATCAGCAATAATAAAGACCAAAAAATATGAATATATTGTAATCAGTTGTCTACATAGTTGCATTAAAAATAATTATATAAATTGACACCATGGTCTTCAAGTAGTTTAGGGTTATTTAATTAATGATGGAAAGTATTTGATTTTCCCATGCATATTTTTTATAAGAATAAGGTGTCTGAAATTAGTTAAATATTTTAATTTTCTTCCCACATGGTAGTAGAAACATTCTAGACTATTTTTATTGTCAAACCTTTTTTTTTGTGTTGTAAATTGTAAATGTTGGTAGAAGAGAGAGCAAAGTATAAAATCATATAAATAATTTCTTTTGTTCCCTCTCTTCAATAAGTTTATTTAATTACCATTGCTTTTAATTTTTTTTAAAAAAAATATACCAAGAGAAAAAAAACCTTTCTCTTTTTAGTAAATTGTTTAATATTTAATTTTAGCCTTTTAAAAGAGATAAAGTTTTATGTTTAAGAGTATTTTTAAGATAAAAAAAATAAAATAAGATTTTAATACTTTGATAAATTATATTTTTAATTAGAGTTGTTTTTCTTTTCTTTTTATCTCTCTTTATTACAAAAAATCAAATCAGTGTAATTAACTGATTATCGTGGAGGGTTTTTACAAGAAAATTTTTTTCAATTAAAAATGAATGCCAAGAATTTTATGATGTTATTTTTAAGTTCTTGACTTGTTTTCAATATCTATGATTAAGAAAAAAATATCTGAACAATTATATTTATAAAAATGTATCTAGCTCGCTGTTATAAAAACTACTGTGTTGGAGATAGATTATGATTCTCTTGTAGACAAGATTGTTCTAGAAATAAAATAATGGGGATGTGAATAAGTCTGAAGACTCAAGTCTCTGGTAAGAATTAGATTCCTTATGTAGTTGTTGAAGAAAATAGTCAAGTCTTAATCCAGCTGCTGAAAAAGACAGTAGGAAAAGAAATTATTTCTAACTTAGCTATTGAAATGAAAGCTGTCAAATCTTAATACAGATGATAATGAAGAAAAAAGCAGAAGTCTTCGTCAAGCTGTTTCATAAAATAGAAGTTTAATCAAGCTTTTATCATATTATGAGTTTACTTATAAAAAATGTTTTTATAATAAAAACCATGTGCTAAGTTAGCTAAAAGCTAGACATCATCTTTCTCCATATAACCTGCCTTTACTGAAATAACAATGTAGAGAAGTTACTTCTTAAAGTAATCTGCAATCTTGTCTTCAACCAAGAGCTAGAGTCTCCATTCATGTTAGTCTCATCTGGGAAATTTATTAAAAGTTAATCTGAAAATGAAATACTGCACACCAGAAAAAAAAACAAATTAATCATATTCACATGTACAAACCATCAATAAAAAAACTAAGATGGAAAAACTGGAAATTATAATTGGAAAGGATTCCCAGAAAAAACATAAAACTTTAGCTGAAGGTATATTTTGTGTGTGCATACTGTATTTTTATTAATAAAATAAATTATATAAAAGTAATATTTTTTTTGTAAGAATTGATCATTTTACATATTTTCATTAAGTTAATGTTTTCAAATTGTGAAACATATTTTTCTTAAAATCCAATCAATTTTCTTTTCAAAATTATGAAATAGTTTTTAAAAAATTTAATTTTTTTGATACAATTTTTTTTCTTTTTATTCATTTTCCCTCCTAAAAACTTAACCAAAGGTTAATTAAGCTAAAGCAAAGATTGTTATCTTTGATTTGAAAAATGTTTTTCAACTCTTAATTATTTTAAAGAAATAACTTAATTAATTAAAAGTTAATTTATGAAAAAGAAGTTGACTGATTGATTATAATTTTTATGAAAATATATAATTTTTTTGATGAAATGAATGTTTAAAATTTCATACTATCATATCATTTTTTGTTTATTTGTTAATCAATTATTAAAATAATTGTTTTAAAACATGTTTTTTAATTTTAATTTTTTTATTCTATCCAATTTCAACTTCATAAATTGCAGTGTATATTACCTCAATTCACATAAGGGTAGTGTTCTACGATTTTTTAATGATCTCAATGAAACTATTTACTTATAGTTGGGCAAACCTAGGAATTATTTGAAGTGATTTATAATAAGCTGCTTTATTTATTTATTAATTTTTTGTTCACAGTAATAGTTTATAAAGTTTGTGCTTTCTGAGTTAGATTTGTGCATAACAGTTATAAGGAGTAGAGGTTTATATTTAGTATTATGAACATCCAGATGATGATGCTCCTGGTTGGCATAAAAGGAATATCCTTTAAAGTCCATATGCTAGATTTCTTTTTATTTATTATTTCTTTTCAAATTAAGTTTATAGTTGGTCAGCACATTAAGGTTAATAAGTAACTAGAAGGTGTTGATGAGCATGTTTTAGTATCCCATCATTATTTTTTTAATTTGTTATATTCTTATGGTTTAGCATCAGAGTCTGTGTATCCAGATAATTATTGTTTGTGTTCTTGCTCTAGGTTTGGGAGTTTATAAATAATTAGTCTGGTCTATAGTAGACTACTCTCAAATACAGTGACAAGATTGACTATTGATTTATTTTTATTGTTTATCCATAATGATGAATGATTATTACTTTTGTATAATGCTGGTGAACTTATAGTTAGTTCTGTACTGATCTCTCATGATCCTTTCTTTTATATTTAACTTTATATTTTGTTTATTTGAAGATGATGATGGTTTTCTATCTCCTCTTATAATTCAGCCCTAAGGTGGTGTACTGTTATAAGTGGGTAATCAATTGTGGGACTTTGTAATCTCAAATTCTCTTTTATTAACTGCTACTTTCCATACAGTTGTAATTGTCACCGAACTTGTGAGATGACTATTATTTGTACTCTTGTGACACATTCTATCATAAATTGAACATAATTAAATTTAAATATTTTTATCTTTATGAATTTTTAATCAAGTCATTTAATTTTTAAATGAGATTAAAAGTGTAATACCTAGATAAGGATAGTACAAGATTCAAAGAAAAAATGTAAAAAAAAAAGAAGAAAAAACAAAATTGTTCAAATTTTGAGGTAATTCTTTTAATATTTTAGGATTGTAGTGACTTTTAACTCTATCACCATATTTTTATAAGACATTGTAAAAATGTTTTTTTCTATATGTTTTTCATCAAAATAAATATAGAAAACAACTTGTTAATTTTATAATTGATCAAAGTATAAAATTTTGTATTTATAGTACACTTGTGAAAAATAATC
The DNA here is from genome assembly GCA_028023455.1 of Epiperipatus broadwayi. Lineage (NCBI taxonomy): Eukaryota > Metazoa > Onychophora > Udeonychophora > Euonychophora > Peripatidae > Epiperipatus > Epiperipatus broadwayi. The sequence continues at coordinate 46,908 of JAQFVV010006645.1, forward strand.
ATTATTAAAAATTAAACTTATTAATTCATTTTAAAGTTTGGTTAGTCATTATAAATTATAACAAGAACTTAAACCATGTAGTGTAATTCAATATCTGAATAATGATTTACATAATCCTTTATAAATCATACTCAAAATATGTATGGGAAGAAATTCTTTTTAAAATTCTTATAAAATATCTAAAAAAGTTATTAAATCTTCTGTATGAGTGTTTCATAAAATATTGCTATCAATTATATTTGATACCTGTTCTAATATAACACAATAATCTAAAAAAAATAAATTTTCATCACATACACACTTTTTAGAATGAAAACCAAAATTACTAGGTGTACTTTTTTTATTTGGTGAGCAAATTAATATTCTCTGGCATATTTAACATTAGTTGTTATAGCATTGTTAAAACACCTTCTCTGGATCTCATAAAAATATCCCTGATAATTTTTTATCATGATCTAAAAATTTACTTATGTATATTAAAGCAATCTCATTAGCTATTGGTAAGGATTTCCTTTACTTTGACATTTCCCAATTCATTGACAACTATTAAAAATAATAAAGAACTCTTCTTGAGAAACAAAAACTTTTATCATGTAATGTATTATAATTTTTGTGACTATATATTTTTCATATAAGTAATCTTTTAAATGATCTAATATAGAGCATCTGATGCCATAATTTCCCAATATCTCTATTAAAAATGGATGAATTATAATATCAAATGCCATGTTGAAATCTAAAAAAATTAATCTAACATATTTCTTAATTTTATTAGAAAAATTTTCAAAAGCATTGTAGTATTTTTAATATCTAAAAATCTACATTGTTTATATCTATCTTATTTAAATTAATCCCTTATCTTGGTCATTGATGATAAAATGTAGCTGGCTCTACAGTTATTAAAATCACCTCTTTCTGATGATTTAAAAACAGAATATATAATAGCTATTTTAAACAATTCTGGAAATTTGGCTTCAGATATTATTTTATTAACTAAAAATAATAAAATGTTATCAAGAATATCAATATTGTTAATTATATCAATCATTTTAATTCTATCAATACCAGGATTAATCTTTGGTTTTGATGATTTTATAATTTTATATAGAATTGTTATGCATAGAGACATAAATGTTTACTTTTTTGATTCTATGAGTAAAATTATTAAATGTATTTGCCTATGAAAAAAAATTTTTAGATGAAAAACACTAAATTTAATTTTAACTGATTGTGCATAATTTCTATCTATGATTTTATTAATATTATTCCATGTTTTTTTTTTCACATTTTTTTTTCTTTTCGAACATTTTTGCATAAAACCTTTTTTTTTATTTCCTTTTTTAAATTGTTGTGTTCTTGTAATGGGACTTTGTCATCATTATTTCTTTTATATTTTTTCCATAAGTTATTTTTTGCTGTATTTTTAAAATTAATTTAGAAGTAATTCATGAGATATCATTTACCTTTTTGTTCTGTTCCTTTTAAATATACCTAGTGAATTATTATAAACAATGTTGAACATTTCTACAAATTTTTCATACAGTTCATTTATAAATTAATAAAACATTATATGTCTTCAGTTTATATATTGCTGTTTTAGTAGCATAGTTTTTATTTATTTTGGCAACTTACTGTAAGCTTTAGAAACAAATGATAGTTACCAGATGAATCTGCTTGATAAATCCTTATTCAGTGTTTTCCTATTGAAAATCTCCAGATTAGTTTCAAGCTAATGACTCTCAGATTTTATAGCTTAATTATATAACATAGAAGTAAATAAAGAAGCTGAAAAAAGATGCATTAGAATCGAAGATCCAGTTACACTGTTTAAGACATAAAGCCCCTCACTGATGACAGCCATAAACTCGAAACCAGTTTGGAGATTTTGGATAGAAAGGCATATGATGGGGATTTATTAAGCATTGTGATCTGGCAATTGTCATTGCTTTCTAACTGGTAAAAAGAAAATAGTATGCTACTAACATTGTTTATTACTTTTTTAATTAATGGCCAATCAGTTAATTTCAAATTATTTATTTTATGTTTATCTAAAATTTTATAAGTATTGTCTCTTTTTATTTTTAATATTAGTGTAATTACATTTATTAAGTTTTTTTGTAGTAAAGAGAACAAAACAATGATCTGCAATAGTAATAAGAACAACAACAATAAATGATTTCATTAAAATGATTAGTTGTTTGGGAATGAATATAATAATTTACCTGAAGTTTGAGCACAAGAATTAAACATAATTAAGCTGCAACCCATGGACCTTAGCTCTAGTACTCATCACTTTACCACTTCTTAACCTATGCCGAGCCTGGTCAATGAATTTATTATGACATGACCTTCCAGCTTTTTGACAAATTTTTATTTTATATATATTGAACACAAATTAAGTACATTTAATTGTTTTCAAAATGATCATATTTATTTATTGAAGATTGGAAAAAACAATTCAGAAAGAAATAATAGAAAGCCTTGTTAAAAATATAATAGCAAAAATACATACCGAATTATAAAAATCTGCTGTTTCAAGAAAAAAATATTACCATATTATTAACCTATTTATTCAGTACACTAAATGTTTTCTATAGTAAATAAAGGGATTTGATTCTGTCCATATTGTTCTTCCTTTCCATCTTAAACAACCAATACACATAACCAAACACTTATAAAAAAGATAAATGATCCCCAATATATATATTATAATAAAAATAATAATTTTAATGGTAACAAACTATTATAAACAATTCTTAAATCCACAGAAGTACTTTTGATTAATTTCTTGAACCTGCCTCAACTGCCATTAAATTTAAAAAAAAAAAACAAAGTGGAAGCAAACGTCATCAATTCAAATTCCACAAATAATAATAGTGATTTAATGTCTCCTTCAGTTTTTTTTGATTATGAAAAAACATGTAAATATAAATTTAAATTTGATTTTGAAAATCTGAAAATTCTTCATGAAGAAAGAAACCATAATAAAAGAAAAATTAAGGAGGTAATTTTTATAAATAGGAATAAAATGCATTTAATAAATAGACAATCTGCTAACATTAAAATACGGTGGAATTTGAATTGATAACGTTTGCTTCTGCTTTGTTTTTGTTTTGTTTTTTTAATTTAATGGCAGTTGAGGCAGGCTCAAGAAATTAACCAAAAGCACTTTTACGGATTTAAGGATTGTTTATAATAGTTTGTTATCTTTAAAATTTTTATTATAATTACAATTTTGTTTTAATTAATGGACATTTTATTTATATCATATATATATATATATATATATATATATATATTCATGAAAAACCAGTATTCATAAATTATGCTAGATTATAATCTCCCACACATGTATACAATTAGTATTTGACTTATAGTAAGATAGCAATTCCTTAAACTTTAATGGATAGGCTTCAATCTTCTCACCCTTTTAAGAATTTAACCATCCATTTGTTGGAAGAGTGAGAAGATTGAAGCCTGTCCATTAAAGTTTGAGAACTTGTCATCTTAGATGAATACTGATTGTATATAAGTATGAGAGATTATGATTTGGCCCAATTAATGTATGCTGGTTTTGGACAAAATATGTACATTGGGGATTATTTATCTTTTTCAGGAGGTGTGTGGTTATGTATATTAGTTATATGAGGATGAATATAGACTGAAAATCCTAAGTTGAAATCCCTCTATTTATTACCATATGATTTTTTTTAAAAAAAAGCCAATTACTCAAGGCTTTAATAGGTTTAATAAATGTAGATGCTAACAATCAACTCTTAAGCTATCAACAATCCTAACCTAAAGTCCATGCAATCTCTCTTAACAATAAAGATAATACCATCTTTATCTAGGCTCTGATATGTTTATATAGTCACTAATAATTGCAACTTAACCAAAAATTGTGAAATTAATAAAGCAAAGGAGTTTAAACAAACCTCATTAATCTGGCAAATATAACCTGTTCTGGAAGCAGACTAAAACTGTAAACAACTTTGAATTGGAAAAAAATATTGTAAATAAGTAATAATAAATAGAAATATTTTTTTAAAAGATGGTTTATTGTTATAGTTCTAAAAAATATAAAAAAATTATATACAAGCAGCAGTTCCCTTAGGCAATTGATTTCCTATTAAAGGAATATTTAAATACAAGTATATTGTCTATAGGGAACTTTTGAGTATTCCATCATCAGATTTTCAATGATGAGTTGGAGAGTGGAAAAGATTGAAGCCTGTTGATTTGCTATATCAATATAAACTGAGCACTGATTATATATGTGTGTGAAAGATAGATGATCTGAACCAAATTATGAGTGCTGGTTTAGCATGAAATACATATACTGGAGATCATTTTTACATGTATGTGGTTTGTGTATCAGTTATATAAGATGGAGTGAATAGAGCTTGAAAGTCTCAGTTCAAATATGTTCTAATTACATTAAAGGAATAGTAAAATTCTAATTCAGAAATTTTATTGATGCTACATACAGTATCCAACAATTATTATCTTTGTGTATATATAAAAAATAATCATCTAATGGGTTTATTACTTACCAAAATTCAAGCATTGAAAGTTCAATTACTGAAACCTTACACTCCAGAGTCAGACACTATCACTACACTAAATTAGATAAACTCTGGAGTAAATAAAAAAAGGACATCATGAGATGTTTCTTAATCAAAGATCAATCTACAGTTTATAACTAATGTAATCATGTAATTATTGGCATAATGTTAGGATATGTAGCAAAATAAAAACCTGTCTTGTGATTCAAAATTTTAGAGAATTTAAGGATTTTACATAATTTCAAAAAATAGCAAATTACTTGTAAAAATTTCTTTAAAATAGCTACAAAACATATGGTACTCTCTATTGAAATAAAATCAATAACTAAAAATTCATCTGAAAATTTTTAGAGTTCAGCCATATGAGTATCTACTGAAAATTTATGACTTAACTATGAAGAAAAACATGTTACAAATATTGCATTTTAAATTGCCTTTGAAATTTCTGTTAACCTTAATTTTGTCCTTTTACAACATATTTATATTTTCTACTTTTAAAAATGCCTACTCTATAAATTTTCCAGGTTCAAAACATGCTGTTAAACTAACTTTTACATATATATTTTTCTGTAGCCCATGCCACTAGCTCAATAAAATACAGAGTTTTATAAAATATAAATTCTTATTCAAAAATATTTTCAATATTAAAAAAAATAAAAGAAGCCACTGCCAGTAATAACACACACAAAGATTTATTAAACATATAAAAATTTAAAATTATTTTAGTATGCTTTTACTTTAATTTTAACATTAAATTTTTTTTAACTCTTTTTATTTTTGAAGTTCGCACAGATGAATTTAATATTTTATTTAAGTGTCAAGTATGAATAGACTACATAGATTGCATTTGAAAAGAAAATATTTTATCCCTTATTTAACCTTAGGCCAAAAGTTTGCAGTTAAACCAATGTCAATCCATCTGATATATTGATGTATTCAATGCAGCATGAATATGACAGCACAAATACCATACTGTCAGGAATGTACATCTGAACAGCATGGTTATAATTGAAGAAATTCTCTCTCATCCAGTACAGGAATGTTACATCTGTCTGGCTAGAAGAACAATAAAAAAAACTCCATAGGAAGGGATTGTGGTCCTTTTTGCTGACTTACGATCCCATTTCATAGGCAAAGAGGTGATCCAAGGAGCAGGCAATACTGTCTGTCTCTGATTGTCAATAAAGGCTTATTTTGCCCAAGTGTGGCATATAAGGTGATCCTGCATGTCATGGACCTCATACTACATTTACTAATTATACCAATATATCCAATCCATTGAACCAATTCAACCATAAAACAAATAACCTAAGATTTACCCTCCCTTAATTTAAACTAATATTACTTTACAAATCTATGCAGCCATTCATGCCCGACTTAAATTTAGCATTTATTAAATTAGTTTAATGAAAAACAAAAATCATAATAAAACTTAAAAGAACAAAAAAAAAATGGAAATCATTTAAAAAAAAAAATACATCACATAAAATTAATTATTAATAATAATTTACATTGGTCAGATAGGATTCTATTTCTATTAAATAGGGAACAAGTTTTAGAATTAAAGTTCTTATTCTTATCAAATACTGGAATTTTAGAATTATAGTTAAAGCTTATTAGAGTTCATAAAGTTCTTACAGTTTATACATACTGGAAAAGTTTCTTTTTTTAGAAGTTTGTAATTTGGGATCCAGCGTTAATTTCCCCAATGTCCTGTGGTCTGCAGTATAAGAAAATGATTGGTCATTTTTCTTTCCCTTTTTTATAGAAAAACTGAAGGGATTGAAGAGTGCATCTTTCCAATCCCTTCTCCTTCAACTCTAACACACCTCTGCTTTCACATCTCTGTCCTCTTCCCAGCTCTTCACTAAAATTTATTTCCAAACTTTTTTTTTATATTAGAATTTTGGATTGAGTGGACATTACATCACGATGATGATGATATTTTCATTGAAATCCGTTTCCTGAGAGATTTCTTTTATTGGCTATTAGTTTCTATTGTTTTTTCTTCTATCTGACCTTTACTTATACATTTTGAAATGTCCAAGGGCTAGCTTACTTTTAACTAATTAAAATAATCATTTCCATTTTACAATAGCATTAATTAATTTATTGTACATTCTTTTTATCTTTAAATCTTTCAAGCCTTTTTCTTAATATTTAGTTTTAAAACTTTTTCTTTTTTTAATAAAGTTTTCTTCTAATAATTTTTCATCTGTGCGATTTTATATATATAAAGTTTAAATGACTTTTGACTTTCAATTTTTTTTATTTCTTAAAAAAAATTTTATATGCGAACTTTTCTTTTTAATGTCTAAATTTTTAAAATAAATAATGTAATGGCGTGTGTGCTCGTTACAATATATATAATCATTAAAATCAATTAACACTTAACAATCCCAATATCAGGAATACATTAAGTGAAGAAAGATCGCATGAACTGAAAAAAAGTCTGGCTAATATTAAATGGGACATTATTGGATTTTACGAAGTTAGAAGCAAAAGTGAAAAAGTAATGGATTTAAAAAATAGACGTGTATTTTATTAGAGAGCCAGAAATATTGAAAGCATAAATGCAATTGGATATATTATACATAAAAAATGGAAGGCCAACTTTGTAGAGATTGATAATAGCAAGATTAGTTATTCAACTTGATGTAAGATAGCAAATGCAGATAATTCACATTAATGACTCAACAATTTCCAATTGTGATGAAGGAGAAGATTTTTATAGGAATGTATAAAGTGCTTTTGAATATCATTTTAAAATTGTCACGGAAGACATTAATATAGAATTAGTAAACAATTAAAAGTTAAAAATACTATCAATAAATTTGATAATAGAGACAGAAATGAATCAAGCTGCAAACTTCGACAGTTTATATAAAAGGTAATTCTTTTTAATGAAAAATTCTAAATGTAAATAAATGGACATGAAAGCATGCAAATGAAGATAAATGTAATTGGATTATATTTTGAATAACAGAAAATATATACTTCAGTGTCCAATGTTCTTAATAGTTTCAACAGAGGAAGTGATCAATTAGTGAGATTAAAATACATGTTAATGCAGAACTAAAAAATAAATACTGTAAAGAAAGATAGCATTAGTAGTTGATATTTCTAATCTTCAACTGAAGGTTAAGAATAACAACTATTAATACTGTCTTTAGAGAATATAAATTAGAAATCATTTAAAAATATTAACACATTTTTGAAGATGATTCAGGCTTTATTGAAGACAATAAGAAAATAGCTAATATTCTCCTAAATACTGTAAAAAAGATTGATTGTATTAAAAATGGAAATGTATGCAAAAAAAAAAAAAAAACGAAATATGAAAAGTTTTAAAAGTAATTCATTGAAAAAAATTGGAATATTTAAATTTTTTTATAATAGTATGAAAAAAAATTATGAGTGATAGAAGAAAACATACTTGAGAATTAGAAAAGAAAGCTATAGAAGAGAATAAAAGTTTCAAAAGTATAAAATATTTTTTTGGTATTAGAAGGAGAGTTGTTTTAGTAATAAAAAGAAAAGGTGTAACTATTACTTTGAAAAAGATGGCATCATAAAATGTGGGGAAGAATTCTACAAAAAATATGTAATAGCAAATTAAAAAAATGAGTATTTAATTCAATTGCTATATCTTCTGAATTTCCATGTGTTTTAAATAAAGAGATTAGACATGCAATTAAATCTATAAAAAAAAGAAAAGTTATGATCAAAAAAATGAAGGCATTGTTATTGATACTTGAAAAGAAGTAAGTAAAAAAATAAAAAAATTGTTAGAAAAACTATATACAAAATGTCTAAATATGTGATAGAAACTATTAAAATTGCAGACTTATCAGATTTCTATCAGTTCTATACAAGGATCATTATAATTACAACTCATTTTCAGTGAAATTTGAACACATCCCAATCAAGAAAATAATCTAATTTTTTTTCCCAAGTGGATTACACCTGGGTCTCATTTTATGTGGTAAATAAGTTCCTCAGAAAACATGCACAAAAGAAATTGCACAAAAATAGACTTACCTTACCTAGAAAAATGGGGGATACATACTGCAATTTTCCAAAAATTGTATAAAAGCAAAGCAACAATGTAAAATTACTTTAAAATTCACATAAAAAAAATTAGAAAATAAAATATAACTAATAAAAAATTTCAAATTTGAAAAAAATTGATACAAGACAAACTTTTTTTATTAACTATAGTATTTAATTTTATTCAAAACAATATATTTTTTTCATACATGTATGGTATTTTAATTATTATCGCTATTTGAGACATCAGATTCATCATGATGAGATGTGATGTGAGGTACTGTAGCTCCTCTTTAAACAAAGTCAAGGAAATACAACTAAAATGTTTTCCAATCACTGTTGATCCTTCCCATTTCACTAAGTGATCTAAAATTGATATTTTTGTTTCCAAAGAAATTCATTTTCTTGGGTGTTTTTTCCTCTCCATTAGGGTAAACTATAAGTTTAAAATAAAAATAAGAACTTAGACTTATGATAATAAAAAGACACTGACTCACCACTGTTGGGCAAAATTTGATTAAAACTAACAAAAATTAAATTCTTATTTTTGTCTTTAATATTTTACTTTTTAATTCCGTTTAAAAATCAAATTTCATTGCTTCACGATCACATTACGTAATTTTTAAATTGTTAATTACAATTAAAAATCAGATTTTAATTTTTAATTGTCAAATTTAATTGTGCCCAATGCTGTTACTCATCTTTTAAAAATAAACTTGCAGACACTAAATGATTAATTGATTACATACTCTTTTTTTAATAGCAAAAGTAGAATGTGATTTAAAAGCAAAAAACAACAATATACATAGTATGGGCATCTATAACGTTTGAACAGATTTACATTAAAATCTTGTAAAATTTATTACTTGTGGACACTAAATGATTAATTGATTATGTATTCTTTTTTTAAAAAAGCAAAAATAGAACGTGATTTAAAATGCAAAAACAACAATATACATATTGTAGGCATCTATAACGTTTGAACAGATTTACATTATAATCTTGTAAAATTTAATGGCTGTACATAAAATGGGGAAATCCTGATTTTAAGTGAATTATGAACTTCTTTATTGCATAAATCTATCAAAGTACTATTATAAAGTGCTGAAAATATTGAAATTATTAGATGAAAGTTGAACTACAATAATGGGCTATTACTTTAAATGTGACATGAGTGTGTGAAATTTATAATACTTAAAGTAATAGCACATTATCAGAGCTCAACTTCTGATCCAATAATTTTTATCACATAAAAGAAAACTGCATACAAAGATATTAAGAAGAAACATGAATCGCATAACTTCAAAATCGCATTAAATAAATCCGCATAAAACGAGACCTGGATGTATATCTAAATTATGAGAGAAGTTATAAAAAGTATCAGAGAATATGAGTTGCTATTATGCTTTTTATTTGTAGTTTATGAAAAGGTAATTGATTATATTTATATTTTCTCCATTGTTGAAGCTTTACATCACCAACTCATAGATTTTGGATATCCTCATATTCTGAAGAATATTTGTCAAAACGCAACAGCAATGATTAAGCTACATAGTGATATTTAGAAGATACATATTGTAAAAGATGCAGCATGTTTACAGGATATATTTTATGAATTATAATGGAAAGTAAATGGATAATATTTAAAATCATCTAGATTTCACAGGTAATGTGATTGCTTTTACAAATAAAGCTTCTAAGCTTATGAAAATTTTCCAAGAGTTATCAGATAAAAATAAATACATAAATCTAAAGTTAAATTTTAAATAAAATAATGTTCAATAGATTTTCTCAGAAGTAAATAAAGATTGATAATCATGAATAAGAAAAAGTTAACGGTTTCAAATAATTTACTCTGATTATTGATGCAGACAGAAACATAATTAATAAAATTAATTATAGAGTTAAACATAAATGAATATTTTCAGTAGAAATAACTTAGTATTATAATGAAATATATCTATGAATTTAAAAAGGAAGGTTTTGGATAGATATGTTTTATCAGATTTTGTTTATGGATTTGAGATTTGGTACTTTATTTAATAGATGAGCAATACAGAAACTTTAAACATTCAACAGTTTTACTGACATTAGTGAGATTGGAATGAACTTGGACTGGATATATTTTTAAAAGAGATTATCATAAACGGAAAGTTAAACTTTTAATTTGGCTCAACATTGTTAAAGACCTAAAAGAAGACCAAATGTAGGATGAATGGATGAAATAAGAAAGTTGTTTGATATAATGAGAAGTTTGAATAGGAAAAATTATATTAAAACTTGAAAAGATCTTCATTCCGCAGTGTATCGATAATGGTCAAAAGTAAAAATAATTTTCATATATCCGTAAAAAGATTTAAAAAGGAAAATTATTTCTCAAAAGAAAGGAAGTATGTTTCATCAGCAGACGGGAATTTTTAATTACAACTTACTGTAGTTATGTATAAAGTATGTGTGAGTGTGTATATATATATATAACAATTATGAATTAGTACAAAATAAACTTTAAATTTTTATAATTTTATTTTACAAATTAAAATAATTTGTTTACTAATGCATTAAATTAAGTGATTATTTGTAATATTCATTTATTATAATCATTTGCATATTGAAAAAATAAGACTTACAAATTAACGAAAGATTTATATATGTGCTCATAATTACTAGCATTAATAACAATTATTTGAACGTGCAGTAAAAATAATTATGAATGATTAATCTCTGCTGAAATGTTAATTAAAAATACAATTAAAACTTTAAACTGAAAAGCATTTGAATTTACAAGCAAGCACATACTTTCACATGCCATCCTTTAAATATTATATGTTGTATGTTGTATGACTATGTATATAAAATAACAAATACCAGATACATTTATTTTTAACCATAATGTAATATTAAATATCCATAATGTATTTGATTCACAACATTTTTTATCCTATAATAAACTCGATGTAAAATAAGATATTAGATTATATATATATATTGTAATGGTCACGTTTTGTATAATCAATCAGCAAGACTGAAAAACTAAGCAAGTTCTTTCAACCAGCAGACATAGGATTACCCCCTTGCTTCTAGTTTAACCCCCTACCTAGGCTTCCTAGTCCCAACAACCTAATTAACATCGACATCATAGTTTCCCTATTTCGTATAGCTCAATGTACCTCAGGGTTCAAACATGGACTCTCTCAGGGTTCTTCATGACATGCCAAAAGACAAGGCACCAACACTCCTAAATCTTACATAAGCTTATTTATCTTGAATTTATTTACATGGTTTCAAGGTTTAAACCTTTCTATGAGACTTTCAAAATTAATATATTGTAAATCACAAAACCAATTAAACTAATGGCTGTATTTCTAAAGATTATTAATTAATCTCTAGTTCCGACTCACCAGTTTAAATTAATAATATTATAAGTTTATTGATATAAATGAATATAGTTAAGAGAGCAGCTTACAAGCATCTGATGATGATCTACTGGATTTTACATAACATAATTAAAGGTAATGTCGGCTTACAATAATGAAGGGTGCCCTATTTTCTTAAGTTGAAATTACAAAGATTTATCAGCCTATTCTAGGTCTAATACATATAATTAATTATATTTGAAATTTATCAAGGGAGAGCTTGGAGATAGGTTCGATTTCAGGTTACCTGAGGTTGCTAATGAGTGTAAATGGAAGCTGGACGGCAAATATTAATAAAAAGATTGTGGTGCTATTTGAGTTAGTGGGGACAATGGTACATCAGGATGAGGAAGATTGGCTTTGGCAATATGATGGTGTGTGGTTCACCACCAATAAATGAATGCCCATAACCACAGAGGTGTATCTGCTTCTAACCTAAGGCATATACCAGTGGAGAGAACATAAATGTGCTAAAAATCCAGAACTTGGGGACACAAGAAGTCTCCAGCTCTTGTGAATGTGGATCGGTGCTAATCTATAGATTAAGAACCCAGACATGCAGTGTCTGATCTGCCCTTATGCAGTTTGACCATTAAGATATATGAACCACCAAGAAAATACATATATGAAGTTCAATAATAAAATAACCATTGCCACATGTATTGGTAGATAAGAATGCAAGTATATAATGATAAACAATTTATTTACTAAGCCATTTGCATACCTAATTAATATTAACAAATTCATTTAGATATAGAACTAAGAGTATCCCCAGTTAATGATAACTGAATCATTGATAGCTTAAACCCAGTCACAATAATTATTTGTGTAAATTTAAATTGCAAAACCAAATATTTTAAAGCATGGGTAATTTACTGATCCTAAATAGACTGCTAACTGTTGTGTTAGTTTTCACTAAATGTCATAGATATGCAAATAGTGGTCAAGCATCATTTACTTGTCTTGAATAGCAGTCAAGCATTGTTCACTTTTCCACAATTATTTTTCTTCTAAAATTTAAAATTTTTCAAATCAAACTTTATATTCCGATAAATTAATGTAAAATTTTAAATATGAATGTAAAAAATTGTGTGAAATATATTTATTTATGCCCAAAATCTATTATGAAAGTAGAAAACATTTTGTTTTAATTTTTGACTTTGATAGTTGGAAATGCCTGGGAAACAAATGCCAAAACTGAGAGTTAGATCCTAACATTACCTTATTAGATCAATATAGCAATAAATGGCCAAGAAATACCTTTTTTTTTTAAAAAAATACTGCCAAATGCAGATTTTTTCCGAACTAAAATTTTAATCTTGGATTACACTGTGAATTTATAATAAAATAAGCATAAAATAAAGAATATGTGACCAAAAATGGCTAAGACATGGCAGAAGCAGTAAAAAAGTATAAATATTTGCTAAAGGGTTAACTAATACTATCACTTTTTGATATTATCAAAAATACATTTCTCTTTCTACTATCAACATATGTTTATTTAGAAATATCCATAGATATATATTAAACTATTTAGTTAGTTGAAATATGTAGAATATCTTTAAATAAATCATATTCTTATCATTTGTTTTTTTAGAGAGAGATAATAAAATATCACATAAAAATTTATTGCAACCTATCTGTGGTCCTATATGCCACAAAATTATTAAAATAGTAATGTACCATATCTTTAATAGAAATAATTGCATTATATTTGTTCTACCAGCAATTTGCATACATTACTAAAATAACACATGACCACTATTTCTTATGCTTACACAATCTGTTAAAACAATAGCAATTATTTCCATACATTAGAGCCTCCCCGTCAAAAGATCTAAGTGCAGCGCTCTCGGATCCAAGGCTCCTAACTAATGAAAGACACAGGCTAGTAGGTACAAGATAGGGATTTTGATGCACAAATCTTTTAGCTTCCACTAATTACTAATTACTATTGCTCGCCCTGGCTAGCACTAATGTATGTAGAGAGCTGTATGTAGAGAGCTGCTTAGCATTTTATGCCAGATGTTCTTGAACAAACTTTTTTCTCCAGTATATAATATTCAGATATTCATTCATTCATTCATTCATTATTATATTAAATGGTCTAAATTGTTGGTGGATTATTCTTCTAAAAACTGTATTTATTTTTAAAAAACCTCCTTATTAACCTAAATAGAACTTTTAAATTCTTTATTTAAATTTTAATATTAATATTTATGCTTTTATTGTGTAGTAAATGAACTTTTAATCTTTAATAACTAGTCAATGCATTTTCGAAATGTATCGTTTATTCAACATAAAGTTTTATTTTCCAATATAATCAAATGGGTTTCAGAAAGGAATTTGCTGTTAACTGAAAGAGAACTCTTTGATCTCTTTTTGAGATCTCAAAGGAAAGGGAAAATTTTTAACGTTCATTATATATTGTCTAGTCATTTCAGGTGTTATTTTTATATGATGATTCATATAATATATGTAAGCATATATCGGCTTGTGTGGGGAGATTATTGACTTTTTACTTCTGAATGTAAGATCAAAAAATGCCATAGCCTTTCTTCTCAGGCTAGCTAATATTTCTTAATTGAAGTATTAGTTGTGTTTTTTTAATGCAAAATGGATGTGCATAGAATAATCTTTTTCAAGTAGATATTCAGTCAAGACTGAATTATGGGTCTTATTTTGAGAAAGCTATAAAGTTACTAGCCAGAGCAATGATTGGTGGATGAAAATAGAAATGTACTAGCAATCTTGTGATTGCAGATCCAATATTCCATGCGATGATGACCTTTTACATATGTACCTATAACAGCAGATCATATTCAAATAAAGGAAGATTAGAAGAATTGGGAAAAAATTTAATATTAATGAGCTATTGAATTTTACAAAATTAAAAAAAAAAGATGGAGAGATAATTAACTGAAAATTGGACATATACTTTACTACAAAAGTACAAATATTTAAAGAATAAAGGGAATGGGATTCTTTATATATTAAAAGTGAAAAAACAATATTGTGGAAAATGATGGTATATCAGACAAAATGATGAAATTAGTGACTCAACTTAATGGAAAAGGACAAGTTCAGATAATTTAGATTAATGTCTTGACAAGTCTTCATTATGACAAAATGTAGAGGATTTTTATAAAGTTGTATAAAATAATCTTGATTAGAACAGACATTTTAAAATTGTTATGAGTGACTTTAATGCTAGTATTAGAAAATTATTGAAAGATGAAAATGTGAATAAATTTAATTATGGTGATAAAAATACAAAAATAAATTTGTGGATTTTATAGAAAAATAAACTATATATTATGAATTCTTTCTTTGATAAAAATGCTTAGCAGACATAAAAATGAAAGAATCCAAATAAAAATACAGCAGGACTAAATTATATATTGACGAAAAGAATTATATATTTTAAGATTGTGATGTTTTTAATAAATTCAATGCATAAAATGTTTTTTTATTAGTGAATTATTAAATATATATTAATGCAAAATATGTGAAATCAAAAATTGTCAGAAAAACTCCAAATAAATATTGTAACCGGACCCCCATACAACCCTTTTATTACGTCAGTTGTAACAATTTTCTGATGAGCATGCTGTAGGAAGGAACTATCAATTGACATTCCTAATGCAGATGTTAATGCCTCCTACAACAATATTTCCTGCTCATCAGAGGATGTAGTACCATAGAGACTGGAAACATCTAAATATTTCTATGTTTGGTTTCCCAAAAAGCGCCATTAGAGTTCCGTCTCACTACAACCTGACTTGGGTAGGTCTAGTTATGTCAGACGTAGCTCAGAAGGCATGAGATTCTCATGAACAAGTGCTATAACTGATGAGTGATGCAATAAAACAAATCAGAATTGGACAACTGGATAACCAATTTAATTTTTAGTAACAAAAAAAAAATTTATTAAATAACAATTAATTTGCAATTTCTAACGAAGTTCATTTCTATCCACATGATAACTCATTTTCATTTTACTTATGAAAGAGTTAGAAACAGTTCCTTTTTTTAATCAATAGTTCATTTACAAATTCATTTATGAGAAGAAGCTTGGAAATATTCTAATTCAACAATAGTTCATTTTTGAATTCATTTATGAGAAGAAGCTTGGAAATATTCTAATTCAACAATAGTTCATTTTGAATTCATTTATGAGAAGAAGCTTGGAAATATTCTAATTCAACAATAGTTCATTTTTGAATTCCTTTATGAGAAGAAGCTTGGAAATATTCTAATTCAACAATAGTTCATTTTGAATTCATTTATGAGAAGAACCTTAGAAGCAGTCAAGCATTTATGGTTTATACAATAATTCATTTTGAATTCATTTAAGAGAAGAACCTTAGAAGCAGTCAAGCATTTATGGTTTATACAATAATTCATTTTGAATTCATTTATGTGAAGAAGCTTGGGAGCAGTCAAGCATTTATGATTTATACAGCATTTCATTATTTTATGAATTATTATTGATTGGTAAACATTTAAACTCAGCAATTCTTGGTTTGTGGAGCATTTATCATTTGGTAATTGAAGCATTTATAATTTAGTCAAATATAAAAGTATATTCATATACATAAACTCTGTTTGGCTTGTGGAGCATTTATCATTTAGTAATTGAAGCATTTATAATTTAGTCAAATATAAAAGTATATTCATACACATAAACTCTGTTTGGCTTGTGGAGCATTTATCATTTAGTAATTAAAGCATTTCTAATTTAGTCAAATCTAAAAGTATATTCATACACATAAACTCTGTTACATTACCCAGATAGAAGTAATATGCAATTAAAGCATTTCTAATCCATATAGTAAATACGTTCAAATATTTTTATAAATAAATTTGCGTATAACTATTTCATAACTTCATTTTATAACGTATGATAAACATGTTCTAATATTTTACAAAATAAATTCTACGTAATTATTTCATAACTTCACTTTATAACGTATGATAAAGATGTTTTAATATTTTATAAAACAAATTCTATGTAATTATTTCATAACTTCACTTTATAACGTATGATAAAGATGTCTTAATATTTTATTAAACAAAATGTATGCAACCGTTTCATAACTTCACTTTATAACATATGATAAAAATGTTTTAATATTTTATAAAAATAATTTTTATGTAGATATTTCATGATGTCAATTTATAATTTATGATAAAGACGTCTAAACATTCTTATAACATAATTACCTTCCAGTTTTGCAGTCTAGTTTACTCAAAAGAAGGCGGGTTATTTCATCTATGGAAAGTCATGGCACAGCGTGGAGAGAGTGAAGCCGCTAATTTACCCCATTGTCATTATAATTCCTCTAGCAAAGCTTTCTTTTTCCATTTTCACGTTTTGTTAAAGCTATATTTTAATGTGTCAAAAGAATTAAGTAATACACTTTTTTTTTTAAAAAAAATTTAATATGTTCTGCCTCTCTGTGTAAGACGAGAGAAAAAAAAAAGTTCTTTTCTTCCGACGACGTGCCTAATTTGAATACTGCCTCAGTTTAACCCAAGTATCTTTTTTTTTCTTTTTAATGATTGGATAATTAATTTCTTTTTTTTTTATTGAGACAGATAAAAAAAAAAATAAGATGACTTAACATTTTATTCAAATCCATCAATCACAAAATTAAAAATATGATTTTTTTTTA
This sequence comes from Epiperipatus broadwayi, assembly GCA_028023455.1. NCBI lineage: Eukaryota > Metazoa > Onychophora > Udeonychophora > Euonychophora > Peripatidae > Epiperipatus > Epiperipatus broadwayi. The sequence goes on from JAQFVV010006645.1 coordinate 64,614, forward strand.
ACAAATCACAGCTTTATTGCGTTCCCAATTAGACTGAATCACGCTAGACATTTTTGAATGGGGGGAGGTCTTTTGAATATTTATATGAGGAACAGCATATCTGTTTCATTACCCCTCACCAAATTTTGGGATGAAATCGCCTGGAAGTACGATTTCATTCCATATACTATACACATTATTTCTCAGTACTGCCTGGTTTTAGATATGCTGATGAATGGGTAAGATGAGCTGGAAAAGTGAATACATGAACTATAGCCTCCAATGCCAGGATAAGTAGACGGCCAAGCACAAACTACCAGTACACACCGCCTCATGACGTCACGAGAAAATATCTCATTTTTAAGCACTACCTCTCTTGTACCTAGAAGTATCATCCAACCAAGAATAGGAGCCAGAGAAAAAAAAACAATTTGGCACTCAGCCAACCCTGCTCAGCTTCGGTGAGTCTTAGGGGCTATCATTTGGCCTATCCATGAGACCAAGGCCTATACATGAGACCTATATATACGCACTGCTGGACTACTCTTGGAGCACAACATCCAGGTCTGGATAGTGCCGAGCATATACTTCGGAGCATCATAACACAATGCATCCAAGCAGCTCCGCTCAATCATCCACCATCTCAACATGAAAAACACAAGTTCATGCATCACTACATCACACTCACAAACCCTTTTCCATCAGCTATCTCTATTTTATTCTGAATCATAACTGCAACCTGGTTTGGGAGACTGAGGATCATGATCAGTTCTCCTATAGTCCTCTTTTGTATTATGAGGTGACATACTTCTGGATCGTCTCTTTGTTGAAAATTTATCATGTTTAACATTACTGTGGTGTCTTGCTTCTTCACTTCTGTATTTTCTTTGGAGATCCTTGTTACTGTTTGATCTTCTAATTATACGCGTCCAATATGGACCATGAACACCATCTGTGAATTTTTTCCTGTTCCTCTTCCATGGTGGTACTTCATTTTTACATAAAAGTTTCCTTTTAAATGGTTCTTTTGCCATAGTAATTATTTTTTTGGTATTTGTAAAGGTTTCTTGTTGTTTAATTTCTTTCACACTGATAAATCCTGAGTTTTCAGATTCCTTTTTGGTGTCTTTTCCTGCGTAAGCAACTATATTTTTAATAACTGTCTTTATATATTTTTTTTCTGTACTCAATTTTTGATTTGAGTTTATTAAGCTTTTGTTTATAATTTTTATATATGGCTGAGGACTAACACACTTTTCTTTCCATTTTATGGTTTCTTTCTCTATCTCCTTTACTATTTCATAGCATATATCAGACAATTTTTCTGAAACATTTTCTTCTATATTGGACAGTTCCTTAGTTATATGAGAATTAAGTTTTTGATTATGTTCATTTTCATGTTTTTCATCTTCTTGAAGATCAGAAGATTTTAATTTTACTTTATTAGATTTATTTTCATCCATTTGAAACTCTTTTGCTGTGTTTGATATTCCAGTCTCAGCTTCTGTATATACTGCTTCTTTCTTTTCAATTTTAGAGGTATATTCCACAATCAGAAGTTTTCCTGAAGGTAGACTGACAATTTCAAGATCACCCTTTGTAATTTCAATTTCTTCCTTTTTAACAATCTCAAATTTTGCTTCATCAGTAATAGGATATTCAATTTGTGATTCCTTTAAAATATCTTTGGTTGGAAATTCCAAAGTTTCCTCCTCATCCAATTTTTTAGACTGAATTATTTCCTTTATCAACTGGTTGAACTTTTCATTCTGATTTTCCACTGCTTCCATAATTTGTTTTTCTATTCTTTGGTTTGCTTCTATTGCTTGCTTGTTATCTTCTTCTCTTTGCTTATCTCTTTTTTGGTTATCTTCTTCTCTCTGTTTATCTCTTTTTTGGTTATCTTCTTCTCTTTGCTTATCTCTTTTTTGGTTATCTTCTTCTCTCTGTTTGATATCTTCTTCTCTTTGTTTATCTCTTTTTTGGTTATCTTCTTCTCTCTGTTTGATATCTTCTTCTCTTTGTTTATCTCTTTTTTGGTTATCTTCTTCTCTCTGTTTGTCTATCTTCTTCTCTTTGTTTATCTCTTTTCTTTTGGTCTGCTTTTATAATTTCCAATAACTGGGCTAATGTAGACGTCTCCCCTGTTTTCTCTGATTCCTCATCTGCTTTAGCTTCTTGTTTATCTTCTTTCTCAGGAGGATCCTCTATGCTTTCTGTATTCATCATTTTTTTTGTTTTTGATCTGGTTTTCATCAATATTTTATTCTAGTTTAGTGGTATTTTTTTTTATTTCAACTTTATTAAGCTTCTCTCTCCATCCACACCATGACTTTACTCCATCTTCTTTGAAATGCCTGTTTCATTCTTTATGCCATTCATTTTTGTGTTGTTTTTCTTTTAAACTTTTATTTTTCCATCCTTCCTGAACAAATTACATCACTACATCATATGCACTGTTCATATCACAGAATCGTGATCTGCTTATGCCTATGAGTAGGCTAGCTAGATCGGACCTCACAGTAGGGTGGCAAATTAACCGGCCTATGAGTAGGCTAGCCAGATAAGGCCTCACAGTAGGGCGCCAAATGTAACCGGCCTATGAGTAGGCTAGCCAGATAAGGCCTCACAGTAGGGCGCCAAATGTAACCGGACCCCCATACAACCCTTTTATTACGTCAGTTGTAACAATTTTCTGATGAGCATGCTGTAGGAAGGAACTATCAATTGACATTCCTAATGCAGATGTTAATGCCTCCTACAACAATATTTCCTGCTCATCAGAGGATGTAGTACCATAGAGACTGGAAACATCTAAATATTTCTATGTTTGGTTTCCCAAAAAGCGCCATTAGAGTTCCGTCTCACTACAACCTGACTTGGGTAGGTCTAGTTATGTCAGACGTAGCTCAGAAGGCATGAGATTCTCATGAACAAGTGCTATAACTGATGAGTGATGCAATAAAACAAATCAGAATTGGACAACTGGATAACCAATTTAATTTTTAGTAACAAAAAAAAATTTATTAAATAACAATTAATTTGCAATTTCTAACGAAGTTCATTTCTATCCACATGATAACTCATTTTCATTTTACTTATGAAAGAGTTAGAAGCAGTTCCTTTTTTTTATCAATAGTTCATTTACAAATTCATTTATGAGAAGAAGTTTGGAAATAGTCTAATTCAACAATAGTTCATTTTTGAATTCCTTTATGAGAAGAAGCTTGGAAATATTCTAATTCAACAATAGTTCATTTTGAATTCATTTATGAGAAGAAGCTTGGAAATATTCTAATTCAACAATAGTTCATTTTTGAATTCCTTTATGAGAAGAAGCTTGGAAATATTCTAATTCAACAATAGTTCATTTTGAATTCATTTATGAGAAGAAACTTAGAAGCAGTCAAGCATTTATGATTCATACAATAATTCATTTTGAATTCATTTATGAGAAGAACCTTAGAAGCAGTCAAGCATTTATGGTTTATACAATAATTCATTTTGAATTCATTTATGTGAAGAAGCTTGGGAGCAGTCAAGCATTTATGATTTATACAGCATTTCATTATTTTATGAATTATTATTGATTGGTAAACATTTAAACTCAGCAATTCTTGGTTTGTGGAGCATTTATCATTTGGTAATCGAAGCATTTATAATTTAGTCAAATATAAAAGTATATTCATATACATAAATTCTGTTTGCTTGTGGAGCATTTATCATTTGTAATTGAACATTTATAATTTAGTCAATATAAAAGTATATTCATACACATAAATCTGTTTGGCTTGTGTTTATCTTTAGTATTAGCATTTCTAATTTAGTCAAATATAAAAGTATATTCATACACATAACTCTGTTACATTACCCAGATAGAAGTAATATGCAATTAAAGCATTTCTAATCCATATAGTAAATACGTTCAAATATTTTTATAAATAAATTTGCGTATAACTATTTCATAACTTCATTTTATAACGTATGATAAACATGTTCTAATATTTTACAAAATAAATTCTACGTAATTATTTCATAACTTCACTTTATAACGTATGATAAAGATGTTTTAATATTTTATAAAACAAATTCTATGTAATTATTTCATAACTTCACTTTATAACGTATGATAAAGATGTCTTAATATTTTATTAAACAAAATGTATGCAACCATTTCATAACTTCACTTTATAACATATGATAAAAATGTTTTAATATTTTATAAAAATAATTTTTATGTAGATATTTCATGATGTCAATTTATAATTTATGATAAAGACGTCTAAACATTCTTATAACATAATTACCTTCCAGTTTTGCAGTCTAGTTTACTCAAAAGAAGGCGGGTTATTTCATCTATGGAAAGTCATGGCACAGCGTGGAGAGAGTGAAGCCGCTAATTTACCCCATTGTCATTATAATTCCTCTAGCAAAGCTTTCTTTTTCCATTTTCACGTTTTGTTAAAGCTATATTTTAATGTGTCAAAAGAATTAAGTAATACACTTTTTTTTTTAAAAAAAATTTAATATGTTCTGCCTCTCTGTGTAAGACGAGAGAAAAAAAAAAAGTTCTTTTCTTCCGACGACGTGCCTAATTTGAATACTGCCTCAGTTTAACCCAAGTATCTTTTTTTTTTCTTTTTAATGATTGGATAATTAATTTCTTTTTTTTTTTTATTGAGACAGATAAAAAAAAAAAATAAGATGACTTAACATTTTATTCAAATCCATCAATCACAAAATTAAAAATATGATTTTTTTTTAACAAATCACAGCTTTATTGCGTTCCCAATTAGACTGAATCATGCTAGACATTTTTGAATGGGGGGGGTCTTTTGAATATTTATATGAGGAACAGCATATCTGTTTCAATATGTATATTAAAATTTCCAAATTATTTTACAATATTAACATATTTTGAAGATGGTTTAAATTTGAATGAAATCAGTAAGAAAATAACTGATATACTATTAAAATTGCAACAAAAGTATACATTTTCTACTGAGACAGGAAAATGTATGAAAAAAGAAAAAAAAATATTTTAAAATAATTAATTAAAAAAGTCGATCATCTAGAGTTTTGTAAATCATATGAAAAAGACTTAATAACAATATAAGAAAATATAACTAAGCTGTCAATGAAAGATATAAAAGAGAATAAAGTATTGAAAGGGTAAAAGAACATCTTGATATTGGAAGAAAAGGTTTTTGTTTTGTTTTTTAAATAAAAAGAAAGAATGGAATTATTATTAAAAAGAAATGTTATCAAATTCGTGGAAGTGTTCTATAAAAAAAATTATATAATAATAAATAAAATAAAAAATTCTCTACAGTTATTATGTCTCCTGAATTGCCTAGCATTTTAATTGAAATAATGAGACATGCAATTAAATTAATAAAGAATACTTAAATTAGGTTAAAACCTTAGTACATGTGCCTTGAGTGTTCAATTTATTACAAGAGAGACCTCTACAAATCTAAACGCAAGATTCGATTTTATAAATATAAGAGCAGCTCACTCTTATCTTCAACCTATATATATATATATATATATATAGAGAGAGAGAGAGGCATATATATATATATATAGAGAGAGAGAGAGAGAGAGAGAGGCAAATCTAAAGCATTATGATTTGAGAGCATGAAGCTAATAAATTCTTCACTTATTGAGTCCACTATTTCTGTTAAATATTAATGATCACGAAATCTTTCGATTTACAATGAGTTAATAGTCAGATCTTAAATTTTAAAATATTTTGAATCAATTTAAAGTTGTAAATATTAAGTCTTATTAAGCGCAATGTCAGCATGTAATAAAGAATGTAAAAAATCCAGCAAATGATGAATTATAATTGATAGCTTAAAAGAAGGAGGTGAATAAGTAGAAAAATTATAGGCAAAGTTATATATATATATATATATATATATATATATATATATATATATATATATATATATATATATATATATATATATATATAATATAAAAAATATATATATATATATAAAGATGTATCAGATGTTTGGAAAAATGCTTTAGTAGTATTAATATTCAATAAAGGTAAAAAAGAAGACATTAGATATTACAGACCTAACAGTCTTTTGTCAATTCTAGATAAAATCTTTACCAAGATAATTATCTACAGTGAACTGATTTAAAAGTGTTTTTTGCACAGTGAATCACATCTAAGTATTGATTAGAAGTTAAAGAAAGTATCAATACATTATATATTACCATTGTACTTTGGATTTATAGATTATAAAAAGGAATTTGATTTTTAAGCATTTAACATAAATTGGGCATTGGGTTGGATCATTAAGATTTTGTATCAGAATATTTTTATATTCTGAAGAATATTAATCCCAATGTGACAGTGACAATTATGTTATATGGTGATACTAAGTAACATAATATATAAACACTAAGAAAATTGTATGACAGAGTGATTCCACATCTTCAAAATGTTTTACTGCAATATTATGAGAATTATTTTGTGAATTAAAATGGGAAGCTAAAAGAATGAAAGTAAATGGAGATTATTGAAGTCATTTACATTTTGTAAATGTGTGATTGTTTTGCAAATAATGATTCAGACTTTCAGGAAATGCTGTAAGAGTTATCAGATAAATATAAAAAACATAGAACTAAAGGTAAATGCTAAAAAGAATTAAAATAAAATGCTAAAAAAAAACTAAAATAAAGTTTCAATGGATTTTTTCAGAAAATAATATTGAGAATCATGAATTAGAAGTGAAGAACTACAAAACCTTGTCAGATTATTAATACAGATGGAAATATAATGAAATGATTTAATCATAGAATTAAACTTAAATGGAATTAATAAAAATAATTTAATATTAAGAGTAAATATATCTATATGTTTTGAAAAAAAAAAATTTTTTTTTTAATAAATGTGTTTTATCAGATTTTTACTTATGGTTCTGTAACTTGATCACTTAATAGAAGAGGAATTCAGAAACCTCAGACTATATAATAAAGTATGGAGATATATATGTTAGGATTAATAAGACATATAAAATACAGGTGAGAGAACAAACAGGCATCATTAATATCATTGAAAGAATTAAGAAACTGAAATGGTGTTTACCTGGACATACTTCTAGAAAAGATTACAATAAATGAACAGCTTATGTTTTAAACTAGCAAACAAGATATTATAAAAACTTAGAAAGAGGTCACGTATGAGAAGAATGGGTGAACTAAGAAAGGTTTCTAGTATATTATTAAATTGTTGAGAAAATAGGCTAGTAATTGTTAAACTTGTAGAAACCTATACTCTAAAGTGGATTGATAATGACTGAAAGTTATGATGATGATGATGATGATATGCTATGCATTGTTAAATGCATACTATTTGTTGATCTTTTCATAGCTACATTACATTATCATTAAAGAGCTAAAATTTTCTGTATCAATTCTCTGTCCGAACAAAGTAAAAAGATGTCATAAAGTGCAACTGTTGTATTTAATGTCATTTAAATTGTTACACTACAGGCTCTTCTTAACTTTATAATTATTATATTTATTTTTTAATATTTGATCATTGTTAGAAACTTTTATGTTTTAAAATGTTATAAAGATTTTAATAAATCTGCATGATTTATTTATTTATTAAAAAAAACTCGTAATAAAGTTCACATAAAGCCAAAATATCGTTTGTGTCATAGGAGTAAAAGATTAGAGTGGTTTCTAGTAATTATATCATTGTTAAGAAGTTTTATGGGATTTTATAGCAAACGGTGCCAAGTTTCTAAAATTTACACAAGTATAGCAATACAGGAATAAAGTAAGAGTTTAAAAAAAGCAAGTGAATGGAAAGATTGGCAGACAAATGATGAAGTGATTAAACAAATGGAACATAAATTTCTTTTCTTTGCCTTATAACTGAAGATTAGGTTTTTAAATGTGAGCTTTGTTTTGGAAAAAGGAATTCAACAGGAAAAAAAATGGAGGGGGGGGGGATCAATGGTTAATTAAAAGTAAATAATTTTTCTCCAATAATTAGTATTATCTGACTGAAAAAAGCTTATGACACTCAATAGATTTTTACTAGTTTATGCTTATCTTATAAATTAATCCAATAAAAGATACTATAAAGAAATAATAGGAAAAATTTGTGCATATAGAAAATTAGATTTTTTTTATTTTGTCATAATAATCATTTCCATATTTGTTATTTTAAGTAATCTATGTAATTAATGAAAAGTAAAATATGTTTTAGATCTTTTTTTAATATTAACAAAAAAATTAAAATATCAATTTTTAATATTTAATTATCATTTGATAATTTGTCAAAAAAGTATTTTATCTAATGTTAAAGAGTTATTAAAGTACATTATCTTAGCTTATTTTGGAATGTAAAAAGTGGTAAAAAAGTATTTAAAAAACACACTGTAAACATGAATTTGGTGGTAGAAATACCAGCTGATGTCTAATTCTAAAACCAAAACTCCCAACCTTCTCCCAGTTGCCATTCCTATATTCATCAAATGAAACAAGTTCCTCAAGTTTAGGCCCAATCTGATCAAGATTAACCTTGGGGCTCTACCCATGAGGGCTTTCCTATGATATCACTGAGGCTATAACATTGATTCCTTGTGTCCAATGTGTGGGAAACAGGAAGAGACAATTGACCACATTTTATTTCAATGTGAATCCTGGTCAGAATTACAAAACTATGTACTGATGAAAATGACCGTGCCTGACCCGACCTCTGTGATGATCCGGTCTGCCATTGAGAATGGTATATTCAGCTCCATCTATCTAGCAACCTTTATAAACTTTGGAATATGGACCATCAGGTGTAAAACAGTGTTTGAGAAAGGATCTGTTCTTCTGACTGAAGACCTCTTTGTGAAATTCATCCATAAGGCAAGGAGATTTGATAAAGATAAGAGGACTTGTCTGCATTCACTGGCTGACCAAACTTGGGGCAGCTGAAAATATAGTGAACTATGAACAAACTGAACATTCCTGTCTAAACTGATCAATGCAATTATTGTATACTATCAAATAAATTTTACAATTTATTTGGCCGATTGTTTAGCTACTGTTGAGGCTTCATTGAATATTGGTATGCAATCCCTCTACACCATAAATATGTGAGTTCCCTTTTTTTATTATTTAAGGTATTACTTCTTATGGATATGTTTGTCAAACACATTTAATGTATCCTGCCAACAATGGAATGGCAAGTGCATGTTCCTGATGGTGATTCCTATTTAGACTCAATTTCTTTAACTACTGTAACCAATTAATGTAACTTCATAACTCATTTGATGTAGTACCTAATTATTGGGCTAGCTGTTTGAAATGTCCACAAAAGTGTGAACCCTGATTGTATAATTCCATTTGTACATTTTTCTGTATTTCTTTTAAACTACCCTTCTAAACAATGGAACACCATATGCAAGTTCCTTATGGTATTTCATATTTATATCCAATTATTCTTTTAAATCATTATAACCAAATATTGTGATTCTTGTAACTTGCTTGATGTACGTATCAATCATTAGACTGGTTGTATATAAAATTTGTTTGTAAACTTCTCTTTGTACATTCTACAGAATTGTTTTTAGTGTTTATCACAAAATGATGGAACGTCAAATGCAAGTTTCTAACTGTATTCAAATGTTATTATATCCCCTGTATTGTACCTTTTCTATGAATAAAGTTATTTTTTGAAGTGAAATTAAAAAGTGGAGATATATTAGATGTGATATGTTGAACTATTTCCATCATCTATGAATAGAAAATTTTAAACTTCATTTAAACTTTCCAAATACAAACAACTTGTTAGTAATAATACATAAATATAGAACACAGGTGTGTTATTACTAGCAAGTGGTTTTTATTTGGAAAGTTTAAATAAAGTTTAAAATTTTCTACACATTTCAACATTCATTCATAAATGATGGAAATAGTCCAATGTATCAGATCTAATAATATACCATTTATTACAAACCTTCAGACAAATACTAAGTATGTGGATATATATGCTTTGAATATAAGTAACTTCAAAAGTTGGTATTCCACAGTTACAGGCTTATTACAATAGAAAGCAAAATGTAAAAAACATATAGCAAACTTAACAAAGAATTGTCACAATAAATATAAATATCAAGTAGTAGAAAACAAACAATTTTAATTTAAAACTAAAACAAAATATGAAAATAAAATAACATGTACAGTTATGCCATAATTCCAAAAATAGACTTACAAATCAAGAAGTGTGATAAGATTTTGATGTGGGCTTTTAGTCCTGATAAACATTAAACTGATTAATAACACTAAAGATAAAACTATTATTAAGAACATTTTATAATTATATATTTTATTCAATGCAATAACTCAGTGAGTGTTGCAATCTATTCTGATACATTTTCATTTACCATTGTCAAATTTCCTCCACTCACAACTTTGACACCACCCATTTCAGATAAATACAATAATGACTATTACTAATCATTACCGAAACTAGAGATTATCTCTAGCACAGACATAAACTTTAAACCTCAGTTAAAGATTAAAATATAAAATGTAACAATTTACTCTAGATAAATACTTTTCATATAATAAAGATATATATGAGAGATAATGACCTGGGCCAACTGATGAGTGTTGGTTCAGCACGAAATGCATCTTGGAGTCATTTGTCGTTATTATATCTTTATTTAAGTGAATTTAAAAAGAATGGGGAAGTATGGAGGTGTTTATTATGTCTCTATTATAATAGATCAAACACCAATTGGGGGGGGGGGGGGTCATGAAATATACAGCAGACAATTATTTTGATTTTCAAAAGATTAAAATCATTTGTTTTTCAAATAATGATTTAAAAAATAAATCAAAAAGGAAAGGTTTTATCTGTTACTTTACCATTGGTTATCGCAGTACAATTTATTGATTCTCAGTCATTTAAAAATGAAATGCATTGCGACTAATTATAAATCATCGCGTAATTATAATTAGTTATAGCGATATATTTTGCAATTAAATTATTCTTTTAGAATTCATAAATTTCATAGCAAACTTAGCAAATATTCACAAATATAAATTAAAATCGAATTTAAAGGTTTTTTTTTTTTTTTTTTTAGAAAACAGAATTCTTAAAATAAATAAACATAATTATTAATAGCAATCCAAAATAAAATGTGTTACATGAAATAGTTGCACGTAAGAAAAAAATACGCTTATTGTTGGAAGTGTGCGTCGAATAAAAATAATTTAAGAAGTCTAGTCTCGGTTTACATAACAATAGTAAAATAAAAATTTTAAAGAACCCTTTTTTATTGTTTTAAATTTTAAATTAAAAGTGAAAGAGTAATAGAAATCCATTCAAGTATGTTTGCTTTGAATGTTTATTAATATATAGTTAATTTAAATATAATTAGCAAATTACATTAGAAAAACCAGTGTGTCTGCTGAATAAATTAGTAGCACACAAATAAATATATAAAGCAAAGAGAAGAAAGGTTATAGAATTTTAATAACAAATTAATTACTGTATGTTTTCTCTATTTGTTTTTTCGCTGATGTAATTCTAGAAAAGTAAAATTATTAACATAAATATATAAACAGCTAGTAAACAACAACAACAAAGAGAAATATTAAATGTTCATGAAAATATATTACAAAAGTTAATTACATTATAGTATTCACAAAATAAATTTTAAAAAATAAAACTTTATATTAGTAAAGTTATAATCTTAATAATTAGGTTTATATTAATGTATTTTTCAATAAATTCATGTTAAGTGAATAGTTGGGCTAGGACTATTACATGTATTATATATCGTAGAAAAAAAGAATTTCTCAGGGCATAGTGAATAAACACCTACCATGTTCATAATCTAGAGTTTGAATTCTTTTAGAATAAATTTTAATTTTTTTAATGTTCATTAGGAGTTTTTATATACATAACATAATAAACATACCTATTTTTAGTTAAAGAATAAAACAGTATTCTCCTCAAACCCTCACTCTTGGACAGCATGAAAAGTAATATCTTTTGCTTTACTGTTATTGTTTTTTGTTTATAGGTTATTGGAAAAGCATTTGCCCTTTCAGTGTGCTACTCCTATTACCTTATTAAAAAATGTTATGCCTAATATATAGCCAAACACACAAAAAAAGAAATATCAATTAATATTGTATAAATATTCAATAAAATTTGTTGCTATGATTTACAACATTAAAGAAAAATAACATTTGAAATTCAAATTCTCAAATTAAATTGTGAAAAGTGAATTATTTTATACAAGGAGACTTTTTACAAGCTTTATGATTCTAATTAAATCAGTTTTAGAAATATCATTCCATTTTTCTTCAACTAATTAAAAAATTCTAGATAAGCTGATCGTTTTAAGAGTTTTTTTTTTTTTAAGATAAGCAATTAAAAATATTTTCGTCTAATTTAAATATGTATATATCATCATCATCAGTCATTATCAATCCACTATAGGATGAAGGTCTCTCCAAGTTCAATCCATCTTTTCCTATCTTTAGCTTCTCTTCTCCACATCACCCCTGCACACTTTCTTATTTCATCCGTCCATCTCACACATGGTCTCTTTCTGGGTCTTTTACAATCACTTGGAATCCAGTTTAAAATTTCAATTGTCCATCTCTTATCATCTCTTCTAGAAATATGTCCAGCCCAACTCTACTTCAGTCTTTTAATTTTTTCAATGAGATCAGTAGCACCTATTTGTTCTCTTACCCATATATGTGTAAAAACAAATTTCCATACATATATAAATATATAATTGTCACATCCATGCTAAGAATTGTCAGAAAATCTTTCTGTTACACAATTACTTAATTATATCAACCCATATTTACTATTTATGTATTTGAATAACAGTTCCATTTATTATTTACAGGCCGTAATAACTAGTACTGGTTTTATCTTTCTCATTTGTTTGACATAGTTGAACTTACGGTTGGAAATACATTTTTAATTCAATTTCCAGAAGAAAAGAAAAAGAAATGTTATTTTAGATATCTGAGATGGAATTCTCTTGCCATTAGTAGCCTAAAACAACTCACTATTGCCTGCCCCATGATATAAAGTTTCATTCATAATTTTAGGTTTCCAAAAAATTTTAAAAATCAAAGTAATGGTTAGCAATGCCACTATTATGTGAGTCTGTCAAGAAGTGACTCAGAAAAGCTCAGAATCATAAAATCAGCTTAGACAGAGAAATGGATTTCCAGTTCTATGTCTAAGCTGAGTTTTTCCAAGTCAATTATTAACAGCTTCACATAATAATGGCATCGCTAACCATTACTTTGATTTTTAATATTTTTTTTTGAAACCTAAGATTATGTATAAAACTTTATGTCTTGGGGAAGGCAGTAATTAGTTGATTTAGGCTACTAATGGCAAAAGAATTCCATCTCAGATATCTAGAATAACATATCTTTTTCTTTTCTGCTGGAAAGTGAATTAAAAAGTATTCCCAACTATAAGTTCAACTATGTCAAACAAATAAGAAAGAAAAAGGCCAATACTAGTTACTATGGCCAGAAAATAATCTGATAGTATTTGCCTTATAACTGTCAATTTCTCCCAAAATAACATATTAAGTAATTATTTTCTTTATTGTAATTATATTATAAATAAATCAAAACAATAGACATAACTATAAATAAAAATATAAATTATTTTCAGACTTAAATGATAGTGATGAAATAATCAATTCAAAAGTTATAGGCTAAACTTTTTTTTTCTTATTCACTTTTGTCAAGGCTAAAATAAACTGCAGTAAAGCAGATAATGTACAAAATAAATCAATGACCTTAAATGGTGAACTATATATTTAAACATTAATGGTATGGTTAGAATGTGTATTATATACCAGGATTTTTTAATCTTACACATTCAATCAAATCAGGAATGATTGGAATCATTACATAATTTTAAAAATCTTGATTTATAAAACATTCTAACCATATCATCAGAGCTGATTTATCTTCTGATTTTTGATTGATTATTCAATCTGATTTTTGATTGATTATTCAACCACCATTACATCTGAAAATTCAATCTGTCAATTAAACAATTTCAAATATGTACTTTTACGAAAAAGAAATTGTTTTTACCTTGATTCTATTCTATGTATAGTTTAAGTGGTGCTTTATTTACAAAAACATTCTCATAATAGTTCATTAAAATGATTGATCCATGATTTACATTTTTAAAATAAATTATTGATTTCTGTATTTTTTTCCAGAAAATAAAAAAGTGTTATGATTAATTGATGAGATTTGATCATTGTGGTTAACATTGACTACTATTTTCTTAAAAAAAACTTATTTTGGCAGATTAAGAATTATATCATAAACTTTAAAGATTCCTTAGTAATTTAAAATATTTATCTGTAGCTTTATTTGAAGCCTTATAATAAAGATTTTGTCTTGTTGTCATGCAAAACTGATATTGCAATCTGTTGAATGAAAATGTATGTATTTTGTAAAAAAAAAAAAATGTTTTATACTATTTTTTAACATAAAAATGTGCAAGTTGTTCACAAAATTGAGTCACTTTTCTCTGTCTTTTCTTATTCTATATGATTAATAAATTATTCATTTTTCTATTAAGAGCTATATTATTAAACTAATTATCTTTTTGCAATGTTTGTTCCCAATTCCTATTTTGATTGTCTACTAATCTTTGCCACATTAACAAAAAATAATAACATAAGAAGTAAAATAAAATTGGAGTGATTCCAAAACAATAGCTATTTTATTAAATATTTATAGCCTATATTAAAATAAATAAAGCAATTTGATGTTATGCTTTTCTACACTGACCTGCTCTTTGATCTTTTCTTAAACATACTCATATATCATAAATTATTTATTTTTCAGATTTTCTTTATCTGTACTTTGATCATGAATATATAAGCATATCATTTGCTGACATACTTACACACGGAGCATGGTTTGTATATACTAATGTAATTTAAAGACAACTATAAGCTATTCTGAAATGACTATATCTAATCAGAAGGAATGGCTAAGCCTCGTATATATCATCGAGATATGAGGCTCAGCCTTTCTCTCTAATTAGTTATAGTGACTTGAGAATAGTTTATAGTCATCTTGAAATTATGTTAATATATATGTCAGTAAATGGTATGCTTATATACGATCAAAACTAAAATATAGGTAGTCTCATTCTACATTGTACATTCACTGACAGTTTACATAAACTAGCTGGGAGTTTTCAGTACTTTAAAATGTGTAATTGTTAACAATTATATTAAAAAACAAACAAACTCTTTATAATTTTTCAAAAAATTAAAGCATATAAAACCACACACACATTAACAATTCAGTAAAAAGTAGTTAGTGCTTATGATATATCGTTGATTTAAGTGTAAATGGAAATAGTAGGTTTAAAGAGTCAATTACAGGGCAAATATTCTACTAGAAGTCTCTTTATGGAGAAACAATAAAGGAGATGAAAATAGGAGGCTTGAAAATTGCTAATTGATGATGATTTAAATAACTTTTTTTTAATAATTTGCACTTTGGTTAAAAATAGGTAGAAGTTGGATATTTGAGGGGGGAAATGTATGCCTAATTATAATCTTTAAAAAAATGATTTAAATTTTATTCAGACTAAACATAATTTCAGTTTTATAAAACTGACAAACAGATGTGATTTTACTATTTCATAGGTCCTTCATTCATAACACTTTATTATTATTAGCATTAGATGATATTAACATAATGCATATTCATGGAAATCACCCAAATAATATTTTATGTATTCATAATGTTTTTGACATAGGAGAATAAAAGTTCTTTTTTGCAATAATCAGAAATGCCATTTCTCTGTTGATATAAGTTTAATCAAATGTCTTAACATCTTCCTACACTAATAATACTCAAAATAAATATTAATAAAAAGATATGTAAAAAAGCTAATAAATAAAAGATGAAAGCAAGATAAATAGAATAGTCATAGAAAAAACAAATAATAGACACTTTTCATAATGAAATTTGAAAAAGGAAGGAAAAATAAATCTTAGTACAATGAAATATTGATTCATCTTTCTTTCATAGTTTGTTTGTCCTAATTACTCATCCACTGTTTTTGTTTCAGCATCATATAATTAACTTCTTTTTCTGGACCTATTATTACTCGAATAGTTATTTTATTATCTCAGTCATTAATAAGTCTTCTTTTAACCCAACATTGTTATTGATATACAGTTTTTAACAAGAAATTGAAATGACATATAGTACTCCTTGTTTTTTTTTCCTTTGTATGACCAAGTGAAGTCTTAAAACACTATTGTTGAAAGTAATTTTTTATTAAGGATAGTTATAAATGACCAGTTTTAAATTTTAATTCACTGATAAGTCTTTTTGTGCTTACTACTGTGACATTCACAGCAGTTACTGTGGTCTAGTATATTTTTTGCTACTGTTTTGTTTTTCTTAGCATAAACTATTTATTTCATTAAACAAAATAAAGATGAGAATAAGATGATAAAAAGCTTATAAGAAATAATATCACAAATATAATACAACCACTCATTAAAAGTTTTTGCTTTCACCTGCTTTTGATAAGTCTTGGCAAAGTTTGTCACAACCTTACATTAGATGTGCAGAAATAATATGCACAATATAATGATAATGATTGTGAAAGTATTTTAGTTCTAGATAGAGAGTACAAGCTTTCAATGAGTAGCTATATGATATTAAATATATAAAAATCATCCACACAATATGATTATAACAAATGATTATGGAAGTAGTTTAGTTCTAGAAAGATCATATTTTAATAACTTTAAGCATAATAGAAGCACTAAACATAGGCCAATTAAAGATTTTTTAGTGAACAGTATCTTAATGATTATTGGGGCTATTCCAAACTGCCATGGAATAGCACTTCCAGTCATATTTTTTTCATCATAAAGTTATATAGAATGATATTCCAATGTTCTACTTACTGACATTTGTATAATTTTTATAATTGTTCCTAGATGTCAGCAATAATCAACAGGTAATTAAACTTTAGAATACAAAGTTAACTCATTGATGTCAAGTTGCCCAAAACATTAGCATTTATTCATATTATATTTGTAAATCAAAAATGATTCTAAAGATATTTTTTATGTTTAAAAGTTATTTTCATTATGTTTAAAAAAATTTATAATAACTTATTTAATTTTTATTAATAATTTCATATTTTAAAATGGGTAAACTTGTGTCAGCATGTGAATGAAAAATATCTTATTCCAGCTATTTATAAAATGTCAATTTTGTTTTTTTAATTTACTTAAATAAATTTATAGCTTTTAATATTTTTTAATTATGTCTAAAACTAATTTTAATAATAATTATACTAAAAAAATAGATTTATTACCTCTGCAATTTTATTCAAACTGATTATCATATATCATCATCATTATCATCATCAACTATTATCAATCAACTGCAGGATGAAGATCTCTCCTCATATAATCAATCTTCTCCAATCTCTAACCCCTCTTCTCCACACCATCCCTGTACACTTTCTTTATTTCATCCATTCTGGATCATTTAAAATCTCTTGGGATGTATTTTGACATATATATGAAAAATTAAATTTTGTAAAGTTATATTTTGAGTTAATTTTATTAATCTGCAAATATCTCATCGTTATATTTTATATTAACTTTTTTTAAAAAAACAATATATTAATTAATATCATATTAAAATTATATTTATATAAACCTAGAGTACACATTTTGCAAATAATATATAAGAAAGGTTATGAATTATAAAAATAGAGTTGCTCTTTATACATACATTAATGAATAATAATTAAATTGTTTTTATATATAGCATTTAATGAGTTGCTATAATATTATTTTTTAAATAGGGCAAAACTCTCCATACAGTAGTGCCACCCTGTGCCAACCAGAGTAATCAATGGATGCTAGAAGGCTTGTGCATAAAATTTCTATCTAGTACCTACTCATCCAATATCTCCAGACAAGTTTCTATTGTTTGCTTTCTACATCTTCCTTGCAAACATGACGAATCAAGATTTCATTATATAGATTTAAGTATAAGATACAACATATAATCCATAGATAAACAATATAACATCTTAATATATAGGGTATATGAGCACAGACTTTCACATGGCCCACCACTCTCCACTCTATCTCATATTACTGATACACTTGAACACATATACGTCGAAAAGATAAATAATCACCAATACATGTATTTCATGCTAAATCCGCAATCAACAGTTGGTCCAGATTACCATCTCTACACATATATGCTATAAGTGCTCAGATATATATTAAGATAGCCAATCCTCATACTTCAATGGACAGGCTTCAATCTACTCCACACTCCAACTAACTCTTCAGCCGTCCATCCAATTGAAAATATGTGCTCATATACCATATATATATAGACAGGTATATAATAAGCCTGTGTGATTCAGTTAATATAACATCTTGCATTTTTCAAGTTATTACTTAATTGATTGGCCATGATTTTATTAAAGTCAACCTATAACACGGTTGGCAGTTATTTTTATAACAATATTTTGTCATAATAAGAATTCTACAATTTGGAAAAGAGTCAAAAAATAATATAACTGACTGAACAAAATGTTCACTTCTAAATAAAAAATGTCATAATAGTTTCAAAAAAATTAAAATCCAAGTAATATATTAATACATAATATAAAAACATGCTGTCGTTGGTTAAACTATACGTTTTTATAAATAGTTACTCATTGTAACATAATGTCAACTTTCTCATTAAATTATACGTTTATAAACATGCATTCAGAAAATGCATTTTTATTTTTTCTTAGTGCACGTGTAATTTATACACAGTATTATAAAATAACAGTGATCAGAAATAAAACCTTTAATGTTTTCATTTCTGACAGAATAATTATATTCTGGCATGCCATTTAAAATTAATTATCCTTATAAAAAGTCAAAGTAGCAATGCAAAATTTGCAATAAATTATAAGAGTGAAATACAGATTTTATTTTTTTCTTAATAAATGAACCAAATACATCAAACCTTATTAAAAATAGTAGTGGATTTCTTTTTTTTACTTATTCTTATTTCTTTTTTTTTTTAAATATATATGCAATTAGTATATTGATATAATTAGTCATTATTATTTTTTTTAAATGAGCATGTAACTTTTTTTAAAAGAGAAAAAAATAAAAGTAACAGTATTCATACTATAATTAATAATTAACCTTTAAAATAATTTATTTTTATCTCTATAGAAACGTTCAGTCCTACGCTTTTAATGTAAATACGATTTGAAATATTTACGTGAGTTTATTTTTAGATGCTAACTGTGACTATAGAATGTTATAAGTTCAATTTATTGATCTAACTTAATTTTCTTGTAGAATCATATGGAGGTTTTCTCAGACAATATTAATAATTATTATACATTTCATCGTTTAATTTAAAATAATTTATAATATAGTCTATATTTCAATTTATATATATATAAGAATTTTTTAAAAAAATAATAATTTTATTTTTAATAATTTAACGAAGTTGTACCCCCCCCCCATAAAAAATTAAATATTTTTGCAATGTAAATAATAGCTTAAATATATTTTGAAAGAAAAAAAACATATAAAATTGGAAAATTTTATTAAAAATTTTACTAGAGTAAAAATCATATCGGTTTAAAATAAGATCCATATGATAACACAGAGATGAAGATAGTGTCAATTGATTTTTTCTAATTGTGCAATTCACGTGACACATTTTTCGGTTAAAAAAAAAAAAAAACGTTATTGCTTTATTTTTAAAAATAAAAGGATGAATGCAAAATGATTATTAGTCTGGATTATAAAAAATTTATAGGTGGAACTTTCAATTTATTTATTAACTCAACTAACAACACATTTTCCAATATGCACAGATTCTGCCTAATGAAAATAAAAACTCTGTATACTTCAGTAGCGAGACTTAAATATCTATTTCTCTTAGTAACGCGATTATTATCTTACCTCACAGTTCTTGGAAGCGATAACACGAAGTTCAATGCAATATCCACTAGCAAAATGTCTACTCCACTACGCCATTAAACCCATGCTCAGAATTGATCGAGTGTGTATGTGTCATAAATTTTTCTTCGATGTTAATGATTGGTGGAACTCTAAATTCCATTCATACCGCTAGAGTGCTGTTTATGAACGGTCTGCAGGCCATCTCGTGATTATAAAAAGCATTTTTTTTTAATAATGAAAAGTTCTATATTAATTGTAGAGTCTCCAGATTCCGTTTGAATAATTTTACTGTTTCAGTTAAATTCGTATTTGTCCTGTAATATACATGCATGCATGCGTTAAAATAATGAATAAAATTGAAATTTTTTAAAGAAGTTATTTTTTAGTATTAATTATGTGTGTTTGCAATATATACAAATGGTAGTGTGATCATATATGCATTATAATATCAAGCATATATAATAAGAAGGATTTGAACTCCGACTTTCAAGCTCCCCACGCTCCACTCCATATTATACAACTGATACACATGACCATATAAATATGAAAAAGATAAATGATCTCCAATACATGCATTTTGTGCTGAACAAGCACTCATCAGTTGGTCTGGATCACTATCTCTTACACATATACACAATCATTGCTCAGTTTATATTAAGATAGCAAATTTTCAAACTTTAATAGACAAGCTCCACTCTTCTCCACCCTCCAATTTTTCAGCCATCCATATCATTGAAAATCCGATGATGTAATTAATACTCAAAGCCCTTGTTGTTGCCAATATTATAGTCATACTCATGTAGACTTTAAGTCACTATGACCCCTCACATATATAGGACCTTAATATGTCCATTTAACCATACAGAAGAGGGATGGGCAAAATACAAGCTGAATATGTAATATTTAAATATATGTATATTATTTATATTAAACTTAGTGTAATTACAATTACTTGAAACTCAGACTTTCAAGCTAATTACATTAAGTTTAGTATAGATAATATACATGTATTTAAATATAAATTCAGCCTGTATTCTATCAATCACTCTTTTTTTAGATTTAAATGGACATATTATGACCCTATATGTGAGGGGTCAGAGTGAGGTATGACAATAGTATTGTCATCAACAAGGGCTTTGAGTGTTACATTCTTGGATTTTCAATGATATGGATGACTGAAGAGTTGGAGAGTAGAGAAAATTGAAGCTTGTCAATTAAAGTTTGAAGATTTGCTATCTTAATGTAAACTGAGTACTGAATGTACATATGCATGGGAGATGGTGATATGGACTAACAGATGAGTGCTGATTTAGCATAAAATACATCTATTGGAGATCATTTATCTTTTTTACATGTATGTCATCATGTATATTGGTTGTATAAGATGGAATGGATGGCTGTGAGGAATTTGATAGTCTGATGACATATATTTAAATAATAGATGTAAAATAATAAACTGTACCAAACAAACATTAAAAGTTATCAATAAACACATTTTATTATATATTTATGGTTCTCTGTAATATCATTGGATTATTTACTTCCAGTTAACTTTTCTGTGTTTATACTATTTTATGTAATAGTGCAAGATCAATCTATTGCAGGTATATATAATGAGTGCTTTGTGATGCAGTAGTTGGCTTAGATCTTGGAACATATCTATGATATCCAGGTTTATTTTAATAAGATAAGCATTACTAAACATCTTAATATTTTGGAAAGACTTTTTCCCTGAAATGGCTATTATATTGTATTTTGATTTAGCTTTATATACATATAATAGAATATGTATAGTATGTTAAAGTTTTAATATTTCTATGCTAAAATTTTATTGTAATTTTACTGCACATGTCCCATGCTTATGATTAATAATTTAATTATTGCAATCTCATTTTTAATGCAGTGATATTCAAATTCCATGCTTTGCATATATCTATGCTATTCTTTCTTTGATTGGTAAAATTATTGAAGTTGGTAATAATGATGTTAAATGAGAGTAAGCAAAAATTTCTGTAGTTTAAATATTCATGTTTCTCTTTATGATGACTAAATCAACCATCCATATAATAATATTGGCCCTGGATGAAAATGGGTTCATCTTGTATCTGCTTTGTAATTTGACTTTGGTCCTAAAAAATATTGCATCTATTGTTGGTAGCAATTAGAAGTTTATTTCCTGAAAAGATTACATATTATTTGGTGCTGCATAATTTAATTACCATAGAAATATTTACACTATGCCATATATAGAAAAGAATTGGATAAATGGTGAAATGTTTGAAATACGTCTGGTCACATTGCTTTAATCATTCTGTGCTGTGATAAGTTCATCGCTCCCCTGATTAATCTTTCAATTTTTGATTTTATTATCAAATCATTATTTTATATCAGAATTTAATAAATTGGACTTGATTTAATAAATATTTATGTTTACAAATAAAAACCAACTAATACAATCATATTTAAACTTTACAAATATTGACAAAACAAGTTCATAATAAGAACAAAGGAAGTAAAACACCATTCAACTGATTAAAAATGAACTAAATCTTTTTTTATAGAAATCTATTTTTAAACTCCAAAATAATAAATGTTAATATCTGATAAATCTATCAACTTCTACTTTAAAACATTAAAATTATTTTATAATTTTTAGAATATCTCAAAAGATTCTAACACTGTTGTCACTAATAACATTTAGCAATTAGTTTCATAAGCTATGGTGATTGTAACATCATATTTTTTTTGTTAAAATTATGCTAGAATTTAGTAACTTTATTTATAAAAATAAAACATATATGTATAAAATAAAATTGGAATCATGTATACTTTTGTTTTTTAACAATTATTATACAATTATTGTGTAAAAATAATTATAAATCATTAAATACGCAAACTATCAATCTTTTTCTATTCCAAAAATCTACTTGAAGTTATCAAGCTATTTGTAATTCTGCATGTTATGGAAAATCAAGGGCTGATCACTTAACAAGAATAGCTCAGTATAGATATTTGTACAATAGAGCAAAGAAAAGCAATGAATATTCCTCAATATTTATAGACAATGAACAAAATTTTTGCCATAAATTTGATTTGTTTAGAGCTGGAATTGTATGCACTGAGAGGGATTAAAAAATAAAAATTTAAAGAGACTTGACCATTAGCTAAAGATCATGTAAACAAAAAAAAACACAAGCATTCCTCTCTAGAAGAAGTGGGTTCTTGAAGTAATTTAAATATCTTTGAATATTAAAAAAAAATTTTAATGATTTTAAATATTAAAAATATTTATCAGTATACATATAGATTCTGAACACTAAAGAAATAAAAGAGCTATTATTATTATGTATAACAGTGGTCTTTAACCTTTTCACACCTGCGGACTGGAAAAAATAAGGATAAGATTTTATGGACTGGCAGAAGTCTACAGATAAATTTTCTTAAAGATTTAAACTGCTTAACCTTAGATAAGCATAATTGTTATAACTGACCAAAACAACACACTATTTACTGTGTATTGTAATGGTGTTGCTTACCTTCACATGCTGAACACTCTTTCTAGAGTTGTGCAGTCGTACTGCTACAGAAATCAGTACATTCTCATTAATGTACCTGCATTGCTACGTTTATTATTTTATTGTTAAAACAAGCAAAAATAAAATGTTATTCACCTGAATGTTGGGAAATGTCACAGCTAGGGTAATTACATGACAATGATTATGATAAATGTAATATCTGTGTTTAATGTTAAATATACAAAATGAAGTTATATAGAGAGAGAGTTTGTATAATAAACTTTCTTTTTTTTTTAATTTTGAATCTGGTGTTATTTTAATCTCATTTTTACCCAATTAAAAAAAAGAAACTGAACGAAAAGTTGTTTTGGTAAAGTGTCACATAGAAATAAAGCAATCATTATAAAGATGTCATTTTTCTAAAAAAAATAAATAATAATAATAGATTTACATTCTCGATGAATGGAAATCATCATCAATGATCTGTCTCCATTTTGTGAAGTTTACAATTTCAAAAAGAAATGTCACACACAAAATAAAAAGATGATACAAATGCAATAAAAAATTTTGCTATATGTGACCAATAAGTGAGCTGATGCAATACAGAAATGCCTACTAGGTATAGAAATTGACATGTAAGAAGTGGTGCAATTATCATGAGATTGATGCTTTGTCTTTTAAAGATTGCATTTTTACATAAATTCCTTTGGTTATTATTTAGTAATTATAGCATTATCTAATAATTTAAATAAAATTTTGATTTATAATTAATTT
Organism: Epiperipatus broadwayi; assembly: GCA_028023455.1. NCBI lineage: Eukaryota > Metazoa > Onychophora > Udeonychophora > Euonychophora > Peripatidae > Epiperipatus > Epiperipatus broadwayi. Next base: position 88,921 of record JAQFVV010006645.1, read on the forward strand.
TATTTAAGTAATTGCGATGAAAAATAAATAAAAATTGTTTATATTAATTAAAAGTTTTAAATCTTATTATTTTGTTATTACAAACTTTCCTGCCAGTCTAGCATGGACCAGCAGAAAACTTCTGCAGACCTGCACTGGTTTGCAGAGCAAGGGTTGAAGACCACTGATGTATAATATATCAAAAGCATGCTAAGCATGAATAAAAGCTAAATTTAAATACATAGAGATTGTCATTTGTGTACAAATGTCCAGAAAACATTTATGTAAATATTGAAGTAATTTCACAAATGCTTTTAAGATTAAAAACAAAGAAGGCAGGACTAAAATATTTTAATTTTGTTACTTTTCAATTATACTGCTCTCTTTAGATTTTTATTTTGAATTTAAAAAATCAACATTCAAAAGTACAGGATTTAAAAAAAAAAAAAAAAATTAGTAAAATATCTCTATAGATGGTTATACAAGCATGATTTAATAAAATATGACAATAATGAGTTTTCCCAAATATCTTTATCTCAATGATATGAAAGATTATGTCACAACAAAAATGGCTAAGTGATCTTAAACTCAGTCCAGAAAAATTTTAAAATATCTAGAAATATATTATATGCAAGATTAGATAATTTTCTTTAGTGGTATAGAATTACAAAAAGGTTGGTAATGAAGCCATTGAAATAAACTAGGAAAGATTTTTATTTTTCAGTGGATCTATGAACCAGCTGAAAAAATAATTATGTATATATATGTGTGTGTGTGCGCACACATGTACATATAAGCAGAACAATTTATACTATGTTAAAATTATATAATAATTGGCATGATAAACTTTCAGGTGCTAATCCAATGCCTTTTGATATCAAAGTAATTCATGCTGTAGAAGAAATTAAAGCCACTTTCATCTGTCATATGATATGATCTTTCCATATTATTCCATTTACCATTTTATTAGCACAAACAATTTGTTTATATATATATATTTGTTGTTTATTTGATTTCAACATAATTAAAACGAGTAGTAATTAGCATTGCCTCTGAATTTAAATTACAAGCCAACTTGAACGGTATTGCTTGGACATCTGTGCAACTTGAGATTTATTCTAATATATGCCATTGTCTAATTTATCATGCATATAAGCTTTTGATAGACAAGTAAAAATGGATTCGTTTTTATCTGCCATGTGAATTAGTTTGACACTAGAAAGCCTTGTTTGCCAAATTATCATTTCAATTATTATATATAAAGTTGTAAAAACAAATTACAGAATAAATTATGTTAAAACATAATAAATAATTACAAAGAAAAATAATAACAAAAAGCCATTCAAAAATAAATACAGCCATTCCACCCCTCCCCCTCATCAAAAAAAAAGAAAGGAGGGAGGAAAAAACAAGCATTCTAAATATGAATTTTACGATGACTATACAAACTAATCTATGAATACAAATATATCCACTTATAGACAGACCTTGTTGGTCCATTTTTCTGTTTACTTGATATTTTGCAATAATGTATTTTATTTTATTTAGCAAAAAATCTCTGTCTGAAATACTAATACCATGTCTAAATGTACTTTACCAATATCTTCTATTATATATCTTCCCAAAGGAAATGCACTTATTGCCCTTTTTTAGAATGCATTTGAGATAATCCTTGCAAGGTAGACAGAGTCTATTTCTCCTACAAAATCCATGCTCAAGTTCACCATAAAAACCCTTTTAGGAAGTCTTCCATTCATTACTCATTTTACATATCCAATTCAACAAAGGTGTTATTTTACAATAGTAAACTCAATAGTATTCCATCAAGTCAGCTGACAAACATATTGATTGGATTTGTAATCTTACCATGAATATCCTTAAATAAAACTTTTGAATGATTTTATATTGAATTGATAGGCTATTAAAGTTTCATATCCATACAAAAAATTAGATAAAATTACAACTCTATATAGAAGTAACTTAGTTGCAGTAGTTATTTCTTTATGATGAAATACTCTATGCAGCAGCATCATATTAGAGTGTATGTTGGATACCAATATCTAAGTCCACCTTTCTGTTTATAAAATTATCAAGGTATCTAAACTTATTTACATTCTTATTTCAAGCTGAAAGTTGCTGATGCCTTTTCTTACATCACCAGCTGACAGTGAACTTTAATTACCAAGATATTTAAACTTCTTTATATTCTTAAGTTGATAGTCATTCAAGCTGAAAGTTACTGAAGATTTTTCTTCAGTCCATTGGTTGATAGGGAACTTGAGCTGTTTGAACATTAATTAATAAACTGAAATGTGCTATAACTTGTGGAAAGTTCACAGTTAATGAGTGTCTAACTTATTAATAAGATGTAGCATAAAATGGAAATATATAGTAAGATGGGAAAAAACATTTTACAGAAAAAAATTTCATAAAAAAGTAAAAAAAATATCTGTCACAAAATTGTTATATTTTCACACATCTATGTAAATATGTTGTATCATCGTGGTTCAAGCCATAATAACTCTCTTCTTTCCATGTTACATTAAAATAATATTTGAAGTTCTATTTGGAACAAAACTAAAGATATGTCAAAAATATTTTGAATGTAAAATCTGAGACTATATGTTTTCCCTTTACTAAAATTCAGGTATGTTCTTTGTTTCATAAAGGTTATAATTGGAAAATGAAAAACCCTAAAAATAATAAACAGAGGATATCCCAACAAAGTATGGTCAGCAGAAAATTTTGAATATATTCAAAAAGTAGCTATTTTTGAGTTTAAAACACTCATTTTTAATGGCAACTATAATGATCAGTCATATATTCACTCATGTAGAGGACAAAAATAGAATTTTTAGTTGCTTTTGATAGTCACAGAGCAACTGAAATCAACAAAAATATCTTTGTATTTCTATGAGCATTATTTATTGATATATTATATTTAGTATTTCTAAAATCTTTGGATAGTCTAAACTAATTTGGAATAAAAATGGTGAAAAATTCTGCATATAGTAGGTACTAGACAGTGTAAGCTATAGTAATCAATGTATGCAAAATTTGTGCATAAAATTCCTGTTATCTACTCATTCAACATCACTAGATTAGTTTCTAACTTGTGGCTTTCAGGAGTGAGAAGGCTTGGATCTGACATCACTACATCTAGATGTTAGAATCTAATATAATTCTCTAGTAACTACTTCTTACCTTTTTAAGTTAACTATAAAGCTATGAATCAAAATAAAAACACAATAATGTTTTCAATTCAAAATCATTCAACTCATATAGTTATACATATCTGAACTCATTTCAGTATTATGCATTTTGGCATCTTTGCTTCTTTAATAACCAGAGTCAATATCATCCCATGGGCAGGAGTAGCTTAACATGACTAAACATCACATGAACACTATTTTTCTATGCTTATATAAGTTGTTAATATGGTGACAAACTCTTCATACCATAGTGTTAAACAGTGTATCCCATAATAATCAATGTATGCAAAAGGATTTATGCATAAAATCCTTATTTAGAATCTACCAATCCAATATCTCCAGACCAGTTTCTAGCTTGTGGTTTCCATCAGTGAAAAGTCTTGGATCCAAGAACACCAAAATCTATAAATACTGAATTATGTGCCTATTCAAATGGATAAGCTTGGATCGAAAATGTATTTTCATTTTGAGCTTACAGCTTTATAGTTAACTAAAAGGGAAAAAGGTGGCTGTTAGAAGATTGCATTAGAACCTAAGATCTAGGTGCAGTGATCTCAGATCCAAGGCTCCTCACTGATAAAAAACTACAAATTAGAAATCAGTCTGGAAAATGCTATATAGGGATGTTATGAACAAACCACTCAGTGGCACTACTGTATAGAGAGTTTGAGTTGCTCACTGTTTTAATAGCTTGTATAAGCATAGTCAGGATTGTCTATGTTAAATCTTAATGTAATACATCAACAATACAATGCTTAAAAGAATCAACAAAAAAGAAATGTTAGCAATCCAGCAATATTTAGTCCTGATTATTTAATTGATTCAATCCAATTTTATTTTATTGAACTTATATATATATTCAATATCTTCACAATTATATGAAGTAAATAAAATATTTTTGGTGTTGACTATGTATTATTTTATTTAAATTTTTGACATCTCGATCTTAATGAAGAATTGTTAGGTCATAAGTAATAATGACATTGAACATGAAGTAAAGATCAATAATTTTTATATATAATATATATTTGATGGTTAATTATTCAGAACAGGTGGATTAATAAAAAAAAAATTATTTCCTTAAGCTTTACAATTAATTGATTTAAATAAAACCTTTTACCATGTCGAATATAGGTGAATTGGTGTGAAAGTATTTTAAAAACTGGACTTGAAAGGTCCAATAATTTTTATAATTCAATATTTGGTATGAGCATTTTCACCAAAAAAAAAAGAAAGACAGTCTGCATTTCTAGAATATACAAACACTTAGAAAATTATTTAAGATGAAAGTATTTTGATTCACATTCTCAAGTACTTTCAAATAATGTTTCAAGAAGATTATTTATATAATTGACTTTAGATTTAAATTTTATTATTAATATTAAGTAAAAAAATTGTATTGCTATAGTCAATTGCTTTGAAGATCTTCTGATAATTGAACACTTAGGTTGCAGATTGGGCACACAAGTTCTATTCAATTATTCAAATTAAGGGATGGTTGTTTTACTTTCCTGGAATAAAAACTAATCCTGTTCTGCATTATACATGAAAGACCTAATTTTTAATAGACAAATTAAGTCATTGCAGTTCAATGTAACTCAAATAGCATGAGATAAACTTATGTTTTGATCTTTGCTTTATTAAAATGTTCTTTCTATATATTTATTTTTAACAGAATACTGCATATCTTCTTTATTAGTTATGTATTTGTTGGTTATTTTTATTAAATATGTTGCTTACAATTTTTAAAATAATTCTTGAGTCGGTTAATTTATTTTTAATTAAAACATATATATGGATTATTAACGTATTTTATTATAAGCATGAAAATAAACAATAAATTGAACATTGAATAATATATTAAAGTAATATTTTAAAAACTTCTGTAAAATTATAAAATATATGTTATAATAGTAAATATTGATAAAATAAAAATGTCAAAAATATTTATTTACTCGAATCTTTTCAACGAGTGAGAAAAGAATTTTAAGTAGTTATATTATTTTCAAATTTGATAACAATGAAATGAAATTGCGATTATTATTTTTATAGTCTTTTGCTTGGAAATGAAATTTGTACTACATTTATAAAATATTTTATTAATAAATCATTTACTAAAAGGATATTGTTTATTAACCTTTTAACCGCTAATTTTATCATTGGTTGTATCAGATAAAAATCAAATCTTTTAATTGGCCAACTCACAAACTGAAGACAAAGCCTATTGTTAAAACATATTCGCCTATAATATTAAATTCAACTCAGATACGTTTATAAAAAGTATATTATTCATTTTTCAGGTTATGAAGAGAACGAAAGTTCTTTCAAAAATAAAGTGCTATTTATTTATTCTAAAATATTCAATATCGGCAACATAAAAGTTATAATGTAAACAAAAAGATCGACTTTTACGTTATAGAAAAGTAAATATTTCTTTTTACTACAACTTCAATATTTGTACTAAAATCTTCAATATTTTTCGAAAATAATTTTGTTTTTTTATTATTCTCTCTGAAAATTATGTTTAATTTCCATAAATATTATTTAATAATAATTTAAATCGTATTCAAAATGAAAATCTCAGCGTTTTTCTTTATTTTCTTTGATCAGGCAGTTTCTTTGTTCTTTCCAGCCAATCGAATGTCTTTTTCGGCTGAGAGCATGCTAAGAACCAATCACAAATAATGTTCCTTCTTTGTTTAGGTTTAAATGCATTTTTTTTTCTATTTTTTACTTCTAAAATAAATCGGAAGATGTCACGATCGTACAGAACTTTTAAAAACGAATTCAATAAGTGTTTAACGAATATTTTCGTATAAAAACTGGCTGAGTTAGAGTGATTTCAGATGTCGACGAGGAGCCTCGTAAAAAACAGTCAAAGAAGCCTTTTTATTCTCAATAAATATTTGGCTCAAAATAAAGTGCTTATTCATAAACCTGGTATATTTGCTTAATCTTTAGCAATAAAAGTAAAAAAATATCGACACAGTTTAATATAATTTGAGGATTTCTTTCGCAATAATCACTGTATAAAACTGCAAAAAAACTATAAAATGTTATAAACTCAAATAATTATTAACTGATATTTTTTGTTGTTTTGTTTTGCATTGATTAATATGCCTCATTAATTTATTTCATTACATCTATATTAAGTCAAATAATGTTTTACTTTTGGGAAATATATATAGTTGCACCGCACACGTGCTAGATTACATCTATATTGTAAAATAAATATTTTAAAATATCAGTAAGGCCAAGAAAAATGTTGTGATTCATTATATTAGATAAAGAATCTTATAATGGGCGGGTCTAATTTCTGAAAATTTAAAATAATATATTAATATTAAATAATTTTAGCAAAGTTTTCTTTTCCTTTCCTTTTTTTTTATTTCTTTTTCTTTTTTTTTATGTTTTTTAATTCACTAAAATGAAAATATTGCTTAGAGCATATCAAAAGCCGTGCTACTATTTAAAATTTCACATTAATTAGTCAACATTAATTAGATAATTAGTTATTTTCTAAAACTAAATTAATAAATGTAAAAGTAATTTTAATTACAGAATTTTATATTTTTCATTACTTAAATACTGTTAATTTTTAGAAAAACACATTAACTTATTTGAAAAATAATATTTTTAAATTTTCGAATAACTTTTATATTTTAATTTAGTGATAGCGGCTTCATTTATATAAATATTAGCCAAAGGATTTATGAAAATAATCTTCCAAATAAATGAACAAAATTGAAGGTATGAGTTTACAGTCAAATTTCCAAACTTTAAAACAAAGTTTGTTTTACAGTTACTGGCTATTCCTTAAATGAAGTGCAAAATAAATCCAAAAAGCTTTAATCCAGCTAAACTTTTATAAGCACTATGAGTTAGTAGAAAAATTAAATTATAAAATATGTTAAATATTTTACATTCGTTCATAAGTGAACTAAGTATATGTAAGCTAATACTTAGCTTTAAAATTTGTTTATACCACTAAATTTTGATTATAACTGAATTTTTTCGAAGAATCTCCAAATTTATTTTCCTTCGGCAATCTACATAATTTGTTATTTATGATATTTACCATTGTAAAATGTTCAATGCGAATATTGAAGCTTTTAGGCAAATGTAATGTAGATTTCGATTAAATGCAAGATTTGGAAGTTTATTTCATGGGGAAAATGGAAAGCAGCCACGAGATCGACTAACCATAAGAATGAGAAATTTTAAACTTTTGAATTAGTTATTGGCTTATATTTTAATTTCCTTGATAAATTTTAGTGCTAAATTTATATATATAATTAACTATTTATTAGTCTGTATACAGAATAGGTTATATACCTGTTTAAGAATGTTTAAACTTCTTTTTACCAATAATTTCAGTCTCTGTGGTCAATTTGCAATCTTTAGTATCTATATAACAGAGAAATAAATAGTAAGTAAGGCCAAAGTGAGGTTAATATAAATTTGTTTATTAACCTGCTGAGTTAACTTTTGACACAGAATGTTTGTTTCAAAGCATACCAGGTAGAAAATTAATGGAGTGTGATAGTAATTCCAATTATAAAAGATAAACTTGCTGCAGTTAAAAGATTTTCATAATTGCATGTATAATAGGTAACTGCTAAAGGCAGTCTACATTGTCAGATTAATCTTTTATAATCAGAATTACTATCACATTCTGCTAATTATCTATCAGTTATGCTTTAAAATAGATGTTCTGTGTTGAAAGTTAAATCAACAGATGAATAAGCAAATTTATTTGCATCTTACTTTGGCCATACTTATTACTTATTTCTCTATTGCATATTTTCTACAGTTTTAAACTTCTGTTTTACAGCTGTTTATATAAATATATTAGACCATAAATAAAAGTGGGATTCCACCTTTATTCTTAAAAATAGGTTGCCTTGGCAACAATTTACATTGTTGGTTGTTATTGTTTGTTGGGCTTGTTTAAGTATTGATTGGGTTTAATCATATATATATATATATATATATATATATATATATATATTACAGCAGGATAATGGGAAAATGGTAGCTTCAGTATATGGACATTATAAATGAACACATCCTTGATGCACCATTGCAATAATACAAATCTTAACCCTTGGATTGTTTTAAATTATTTAATCATTATAATATACAATATCAAATTCATATCTTTCTGTTATTAATGATGATCAAACTAATCACTTTATAATGTTTAAAATTATTTTATAATGCTATAAAATTGATTATACTTCCAAATTCAACATCTAACTTTAAATGGTTGGAAAAAAAAAAGATTAGTTAAAGATAATTTTCAACTGTAGTTATTGCAGTTATAAGTTGTTATAGTAGTCAGTACTTCCAATAATGAGCTGTTTTTCATAAATTCTTTTAACTTCCTATTTTGAGATTTCCACAATCAGCTAATACAAATCATGAACATTAAGGATGATGATCATGTTTACTAAATTATTCTTAACTAGTTAAATCATAAGAAAAATCATATATATTTGAAATGCTTTCAACCACTCAAATTTATAAGTACAAATCAGTTGATTCAGCTAATATTTAACTTTCAATTAGTTTCTAATTTTTTTATTAAACTTGTTAGAGTGCAAATATATATATATATATATATATATATATATATATATATATATATATATATATATATATATATATATATATATATATATATATATATATATATATATATTAAAAATTAAAACATTTCTTTTATTAGCTGATCTGATGCAATATTTATTTTAATAAGAAATATGATCTTTAAAGTAAAATTTTTTTATCTTTTGTATAAGATTATTTTATATATTTTAAAACAATGCTTAATCTATAACTTGTTTTAATCTTTTGGTGATAATCTAAAATTAAGCATTGTCTATGTAAATCATGTGGTTAAATCAATTAGTTTATAATGTAAGAATTTATTAATTAAAAACTGACTTATCTGAAATATTGTATAATCTGTCAATCGAGGAAGTTCAAAAAGTTCCACAAAAAGAACAATGAACAGTGGTCATTGTAAAAGCTCTCAATTGTGGATTATTCTACTCTACTATTTAAGATTCCATCGAAAATGCTGGAACTTTTCATTCTGCCCTACATTATGCATTTGTCATCAATTAACTTTAAAAATAAAGAGTTTCCACCAATAGTTCATGACAAGACAGTTATAGAAATGAATATACAAATCATTCCTATAGGGTGGTATTTTCCAATATATACTTCACTTCTAGTCTAACTTCATTCTCCCACAGGTCTTAAATTCATAGAAGGTTTATCTTCTTAAAATGTCAACCTCTACTGAAGCCTCTCTCAACTAACCTGTCATCCTAAACATAACCACAAAAATGAACACAAGAGTAGCTAATCCTTCAAATAATTCACTGTGCAAAAGTTTATGACATCAATGGCCCTAACTGTAATATGAACTCTATTATACATACCTTCAGTAAGTCAGGTGTGATTATATTTGTCTTTGATTACATACATGTACATTTGAGTATTAGTAATGTTAGATTAAACTTATCTTTTACCTAATTTCATCTATAATTAATTTATATCAGTATTATCAATTCATTTTGTAGGTGTTTTATTTTTATTATATTTTGTTTTATGAGTACTTATTGAATTATGATTTATTACTTTTAAAAGTATGGATTTTTTTTTTCATTAATGTTTTGATAGTTCATAAAAAATTAAAAAATCTTAATTTTAAAATTAATTTTTTTTCCCTTCCCTTTTTTCAAGTATTAAAAGTCTAAATGTTTTTTTTAAGCAAATAAAAGTAAGTCTGAAGTTTAAAATCAAATATTAACATCTTTTAAAATAATGGTTTTTAATTAATGTTTAAAAGTAATCTTTTTTTAAATAGTTCTTTAAAAACCTGTATAAACCGTAAAGCATTTGATGCTTGTACATAATATGTTATTATAGTTTTTAAATAAAAGTGTTGTTCTGCTTGTGTGTGTGGACATAAAATTGATTTATATAAAGACCATTTGTTATATAGTTACCTGTAGGGCCATTTTGCTTTGCCTGGTTAGCCATATTTCTATCAGGCTGATTTTATTTTATATTATTTTCTGTAATCTGGGTTGTTTACTGCTTTCATTGTGGTTTATTTACTCTTGCATGAACTAGATTTGGAAAAACTTTTAATGTCTTGTTTTTTATAATTATCACTATATATTGGTGAATTGGTACTAGCCTATGTTTTGTGATATTTTTGGCCAAGCTCATATTTTTTTTTTACCTAACACTCAAAATGTGATCTTTATTATTTTGCATAGATAAGTTTAGGAATTGCTTCCCATGCCTCTCTGTTTTATTATCACTTATATCCCTTACTCTTTTTTTAGTAGACTTGTCATGTGGTTGTGATCTAAACACACACATGAGTCAAATCTAGTTGCATATATGGATAAGCTGATTGTTAAATAAATCAAAAGAGTTTTTAAATGCTTAGATATAATATATTAATAAAGGTTATACACACATATATTGTAAGAACTGTTATTAAAAGATTATTTCAGTATCTTACAATTAAGTCAAAAGGGAGAGAATAAATTAACTGTCAAGACATTCTGAAAATCAAGGTGCTCAATTAAATCATCTATAAATGAAGTTTGTTTCCTTTTATTTCTTCCTTTATTTTCTTTAATCATGTATTAATAAACTTTGTTATTACTAGTTTAATTTTGCTGTTTGCAGATGTCTGTCTATTAATTGTTTAGTTAGATAAGAATCTTTCTCCCCCTTATCTAGCAGCAGTAATTAATTCTTATATTAGGGAACATCCCACTCTTATTGGCTAATGTCTGGTCACTTTAAGTAACATTTCTAAGTTCACGAGATACCTGGTGCCACTCTCAGGTGACTGATATTCAGGTTGGCATCCCAATAAAATATATACACATAATCAATACTGAACAATGTATTAACATTAAATTTTGTTTTAAATTGGACAAAACTGATATTGATTCATTTGAAATAATTCAAATTGTGATGGTAGTAAAGCCATGAAATACAAGAATGTTTTCAAGTGGTTGTCAAAGATTTCATGATAGCAGGGGTAAAGCATTGCAATCTGTACGGGTAACAAAACAGGTCACATTTTATAATGTAATTTATGAACAAGATATACTAGTACTTTAAAACTTTTGTAATAAATAACTCATTTGTGTTGCTACATAACACATGTGCTGATTTAGATATGGCATTATGTGTAGTTTGGAGAGAAAACCAGTTATTTATTTATTAGAAACATGATGTAAATAAAAATAGCTGAGAATAGACTAGTTTACAATAAATTTATTAATTAAAAAAATGATATAATACAATTACACCATGGTTATAAATACATGAAAACAGTCAACACTTAAATCATACCAATACAAATAATAATCAACACTCTCAATCTGATTTGGCTCCTGAGAGTGTCAATTAGTAGTAATTGATAATTTCTTAGTAACACTGAAGGTTAATTCTTTAGTAGCCCGAAACGCGAATTTGCGTTGTCACCTTTAGATTGCTCTAACTCAGCCATTTTATGAGCTACAATGATAAATATATGCGCGATTTTAAGCTTAGAGCAAGGCCTGTAAAATGCTGCCCTCTCTTGAATTATTTTACAAGTAAAAAATCAATACTAGGAGTGTTTTAAGTTACAAAAGAAGAAGGCCAGTTCTGATTGGTTGGATAATCTATTCTCAATCTATTCTCAATTCTTATTGGCTGATGATTTTGATAAATATTTTTTCACCGTTGAAAATGAAATATATGTTTTAGAGTGTTTTTTTTATTATTTTTCATGCATATTAAAAATAATTTTCATAAAATCAAATATTTCTAATAAAAATATAGTTATTTTACAAAAGTAGTAAGGTTTTATTAAAAAATTGTATACTTTACACGATTGTAAATTGAAAAAGAAACCAGCTGTAGCACCAGTTTTTGACATCTTGTCAAGAGTTTAGACTGCTCCAAGCTGTTTATTTGATTTTCAAACAAAGATTAATGTTTTAGAATATTTTTCTGGCATCATAATGTATTTTTGGTGTATTTTTTTAATAATATGCTGAAAGTATAATTATTTTGAGAAAAACGTTAAGATTTTTTCTAAAAAATTCTTAAAAAAATTGTAACGGCAAATCTGGGAGGGATTTAAATGACATTTACATTGCTTCTAATTTGCTCGTAATGTTTTCTTTGATTTTTCCGCTTTTGAATATTTCTATAAAATACAAATAAAAATATATTTTTGAAATAACTTTCATTTACTTTCCTAACATTACAAATAATTAATATACTTTTTGAAAATGAAACTAAAATTAATATATATTAAAAGATGAAAATATTTCTATCAAAGAGTTTGTCACTTGACCAATTAAAACCAATTAAAAGTTTCAGAGTTTTACTTCACTTGTCCAATAATAAAAATGATCCATGAAAGTGTTAAAGGCTATTTCTATTTATATGAATACTAGCTCCTCATTCATATTCTTCATTATAATAACAATCCATGGAAATATTTCATTCAACATATGTATAATAGAAATCAAAAATATGGTTGAATTTTACATTTTCATTTTTTTCTTTCAAAAAAATAATCAAACCATATTTCATATACAATCTTCAAAAAGTAACCAAGAAGTTACATTGGATAATTATAGATAAATAGTTTCTTTCCTTTGTTGCTATTTCTAGACATATTTGTTGAAATTTTTGCTATAACTTGTAACTAATATCAAGAAAGTTAGTATCCCTTATTCAATTCTTTTTATTGTGACTTTTACTTTTATTTTTATTAGATTTATGATTTCTTACTGTTGACTACAAAAATCATTCTATGATATAAACATTAGTTTTCATTATATTCAATTGTCTTGAAATTATTACTTACTGTTATTTAAGTTTCTTGCTGATCAGTTGTATATTTATATTCATTAGAAGTTAAAACATAATGAAGTGCTATACAAGATTATTTCCTTTTTACCTTTATATTTATAAAAAAAATGAAGATAATGATATCCCATTTAATGATGGATTAATCCCCATTGATCAACCTGACAATTTTATTATATAAAATGCATGAATGCATGTCTGTGTTTACAATCTTATGATTATATTAATGTCTGTTACTTCTATGATTGAAATAATTTGTATTAAAAATAATTAAGCAGTCAAGCATTGTTAGCCGGGAGGTCATCGCACCCACCCTGCAAGCAAGTAGTTGGTTGCAGACGGGTGTGGGTTCGCATCCCGGCCGATGCTATGACATATAAAAAATAATAATAATAATAATTAAGCATATAAAAAAGTTATCACTACATTTTTAATTTCATTATGCAGAAATGGGTAACTAATTAATGAACAACTTAAATAACTATAATACATAAGTTGAACAATGAGTTTAAGGCAATTATTATGAAAACTAAATATAACAGTTAATCTGGTAATATAATTATATTCCATAAAAAAATAAACCTTTACCACATACTGATATTCAAAATGAGTAAAATAAATTTTAAACACAAATAATTATTTAATTTTAATTTCCAAAATAACGTCAGAATTTAAAACATTATGAGACTTAAAAAAAACCTAATTCTTTGAAGATGGATTTTCTCACTATAAACAATTAAATTTACAAAAATATGTATTTTCTCTTTAATGAGTTTAATTGTTCTATGATTGTAAAGATAAAATCTAGATTTTTGAAAATAATATATATTATTTGTTATTAATTAGTAAATAATTTTAAATATGTAGTCCTATTTTCTTACTTTTAATCTGATAACTCTTGGAAATGTTGCAAGAGTTATCAGATGAAAATAAAAGAGTAGAACTAAAAGTAAAAGTTAAAAAGGCTAAAGTAATGTTTGATGGATTTTCTCAAAAGTTGAATATAAAGATTGATTATGATGAGTTAGAAAAAGTTAACAACTACAAATATCTTGGTCGGTATGTTACTACAGATGGAACTATAATTTCATGAAATTAATCATTGACAAACTTGGTTGGGGTGCTTTTGGTAGAAATAATTTAACATGCCTATATGTTTGAAAAAAAAAAGTTTTTAATAAATGTGTTTAAGTTCTTACTTATGGATCTGAGACTTGAATACTTAATAGAAAGGTAATACAAAGATTTTAGGCCACTCAAAGAAGTATAGAGAGATGCATATTAGGAGTAACTGGAAGATATCGAAATTGCAATACATGAGTAAGAAAATAAACAGGTGTGACTAACATCATTGAAAGAATTAAGAGACAGAAGTGGAGTTGGGCTGGACATATTTCTAGATGAGATGATAGTAGATGAACAATTGAAATCTTAAACTGAATTCCAAGACATTGTAAAAAAACTCAGAAAGATACCACATGTGAAATGAATGGATGAAATAAGAAAGTGTTTTAGGGGTGATGAGGACAAGAAAGACTAGAGATAAAATAAAGTAACTACCAGAATGTTTCTTATTTGTTATGATTTTTTCTGTATTTCAAGTATAGTCACTAGAGGGCTATCCAAATGGTCCTGAAATTTTAAACTAGACATACATGATATTTTTACATGTCCAGATATATACTTCTAAATGACAATGCAGTGATTATAATTTTAAATAAACAATATATAATCATGTTTTAATAAGATGGTGCAGAAGAGAGATTTTCTGGGTAATTGGAGTAATATATGAGTAAGGCTACTATTTAAAGAAAAGGGTAAGGATCATAGAAAGTTAAACAATTATACACTGATATCAGTGTCATTAATGTTATATAAAGTTGTAAAATGAATAGAAGAAAATAATATAGTGGCAGAAATGCAAGGAGGTTTTTGCTCAGATAGGCATATAGGAGATAATTTATTTGTTGTTATATAACTTATGGATATGAATAGGAATGCAAGTTGACAGTTATATATGATTTTTATAGATATAGAGAAGGCATATGATGGAGTAAACAAAAATAGATTATGGGTAAATTTAGTAAATTTGGGAATGGATGGAGCTTTAATGGATATTATTAAGAAATTATATGAAAATTTCTATACATATCAATTAGGGAATATAAAGTTGGTTAAAGTTTAAAAATGGAGCAGGACTAAGGCAAAGATGCCATATGTCAGCTATTTTGCTTTTTTTTTTTGTATTCAAAAGAAATGAAGAGAGCAATAGAAAGACTAAGACAAGGGGTAGAGATACCATTAATAGATGACGAGGGAGTATATACATTGTTGGGTCTTTTATTTGCAGATGATGTATTTTTATGTACAGAAAGTAGAGAGAATATGGAATATATGCTGAGGACATGCACAACAGTGGGTAAAGAGATGGGGATTAAATAGTGAAAAAAAATAAAAAGTAATGGTATATTATATAAAATATGTTAGTGTCCCATTTTGCTTTTCCTTTTCCTCATAATGAGGGAGTTGAGACAAGTATGTGTCTCATGGTATATAACACCATAGTAGTATGTGTGCATATATATGTATATACCTGAAAGGAAAAGTAGAAATAGACACAGACAAATTTTTTTTATATAATTAATACTGGAGAAAGAAAAGACAAATAATTTTTATTGGGGGATATAATGTTAGGTGTTGTGAATAAGTATAACTCTTTGGAAATCATCTTATGTAAAATTGCTTGGATGAATGGGAGAAAAAATTGATAAATGAAGTAAAAAAAAAAAAAGGATTAATAAAGAAATTAACAGTGTTTTCATAGAATAAATATGATGTAGCTAGAATTGTATGGGAATAGCAGTAGCAGTGTTAACATATAGTAATGATGCATTATGTGTTAGTAAAGGGGTATTATATTACTTTAAAAAGTACATAGAGAAGTAGGAATTCATGCATTAGATGCAGATGTATGGACAGCAAAGGAGGCAATTTAAGGAGAAATTAGATGGTCAAGTTTTTATATGAGAGATGCAAAAAGCAAAATGAAAATGTATGGTAGATTGCAGTTTATGGATTATAAAAAAATAGCCAAAATACTATTTAATTGGGTTATGAATAAAGGTTAGGCAACAAAATGAGTGAGAAAAGTAATGTGGTATGCAGAAGATTTGGATAAGGAATTTATGTCAGTATACTTCTACAAAATGTGGGATGATTATGTTAGTAGTATTGTTGAGTGTTATAGTGATAAGGAATGGGATAGAAGAATAGATACATTAACAAAGAATAGGGAGTCAGAGAGATGGAGAACTAATATGGAGATGAAATGAATTTACATATATATATATAAATGGAGTATTGGGTGCACGTTAATTTATAATAATAGCAAGGAAAGTAGTTTACTGTTTAATGCTCAAATGAGATCTTTAGCAACAAGGGAAAATACACATAAATGGAAAAATGTGAGTGATTTAGTCTGCAAGTTGTGTAAGAAAGGCATAAAAAATATTAGCATCTGTTAATTGAATGTAAATGCCTGAAAGCAGAAAGGGTATAACTAATAAAGTTATTGGAAGAATAAATGTAAACAAAGAGATTATACAGAAAGTGGGTTATTGTTTTTTTATGCTGGGTTTGGGAAAAGATAAGGGGAATTTGTCAAAGATTATGTTGTGGAAATGGGATGGAGCATAGAGCAGAATATGGAAAAACTTAGGATGGGGAACGGAAAGGGAAGGTAAAGTGGCTAACGGGTTTCTCTGGGCATATTTGCTGAGAGATTCCTGAATCTGTATAAGGAGAAGTCACAGTACATCACATCAATTCCCCACCATATCATATTTTATTCATTTGCAGCAAGTAATTAAATAGATATTTTAAAAATTTTGCTTTCGTTAATCTTTTGTATTAATTTTTCCAAGGCTTTAATTATTAAACAAGCATATCAGCATATATAATTTATATATTTCTTAAAATATTTTTTAATAGTAAAATCTAATAAACGAAAATTAAGAACATACAATGAAAGGGTTATATTAATGATAAATATTTTTATTAAAACTAACAAATTAAAACATTAGATGATAATTGTGAATTATTAACAAAATGAAAGGAACATACACACACACATCCACATCCACAATAATGTTAATCAAATAATTAAAACAGTTATTATTACAATTTTCTTCTTAAGTTTTCTCCATTAAGCCATAATGAAATAGTCTTTGAAAAATAAAATAATGAATGTCTCTTTACTGGTATGAGAAGTTTATAGTTTAAGTTTAGTTTGCAAACATATTGAATCAGATATGAGTTATGGTATGATTAATAACTTACCAGTTATTGTCTTTTTGTGAAGTGTTTCATAGTGGTTAACTTTGATTTTATTTCTGGTGACATTTTGGGGTCCATAGTAAGGTAGCAAGGTAAGGCTATTTTTGGATGACTTTTTTGCTAGAGGTGTCAGCAAATATTCTGTTTTACTCACTCATGATGAATGGGTGCTACATATTAGTAGTTCCTGATGGAGGCATTTTATTGCAGCTTTTTAAAGAAAAAAAAGCAGTACTTAGTCTCTCCTGTCCTTTCACTCTATGCACATGCAAGAAAACAGCAAGCAAAAGACTCTTTTCGAAGTTGTTAGCTTCTTTTTATAACCCCGACCAGGTGTAAGATTTCTGTGCATATATTTTCATCTTTTGTTTTCTTATCGGATTACAAGTTGATAATCTTGTACATTCCTTTTTGCTCTTTAGCTACAAACTCTTTTTTCTATGAATTCTTTCAGTCATATTTAATTATCGGTAAAACTCTGATCATAACCACTTGCGCTTGCAATTTCTTTCTTCTGTTTATCTGGATTAACAATCTGTATATATTTTTATTTCTTCCAATTTTAACTTACTTTTAATTGAATAGTTAATCTAAAACACAAATAACTTTCATTGTATGTATCTAAAAATAAATTATACTAACTATAAAAAAAGAAAACTAAAGTGCATCTATTGAACGCTTTTAAATTTTATTTCGTTTAGCTTTTAAATATTACCAAATGCCAACACTCATGTATTATATGTATATGTTACAATATATAATATGAAAATTTGAAGTATCACAAATTTCTCTTAATTTTCATTTAAAATAAAAACCATTCCACAATAAATCATACTAAAAAGCAGTGAAACATTTTAATAATTGCAAATTCAATTTTAAAATCTAATTAAAGTTTTAGTCATGATATTTCCAAGGCAATTAACAATCAAAACTTGTTATTCAGGCTGAAATAATAATACAATGGCTAAGCTTTTTTTTAACAACAACCATCAGCACTTTTGGTTAGTACTCAAGCTCTTAAATGAATTTATAGTGAGACAATGAATGTATGTAGATATGTATATAAACATTGAAAGCATTATGTGGGAATTTTTGTGTATTAATCTAAATAGACAAATTATTATACTTTCATCTGTATTTTTATATTGGACTATTTCCATCATCTAATATGTGTGTTGAATATCTTTAGAAAAGTTTAATTTTATTTAAATATTCCGAATACATTCAACTGTTAGTAATATCACAGCAAACAGGTTAGTATATGCACCAACTGTTAGTAATATCACAGCAACTAACCTGTTTGCTGTGATATTACTAACAGTTGAATGTATTTGGAATATTTAAATAAAATTAAACTTTTCTAAAGATATTCAACACACATATTAGATGATGGAAATAGTCCAATATAAAAGTACAGCTAGAACACCATTATCACAAACCTTCAGAAAAACATTATACTTTCATGTTTATCTGTGTAAATCCATGAAAATATTTTAATGTATTAATATGTACTCACAACATTAGTATAAACAGTACCAAATTTATAAAACAAATTAATTTTTTAAAATTAAATGATTTGTGATTTATTTATTACATATATTTATTGCAGTTTATATAAATATTACATAATTTCAAATCTTGTGATAGGTGCTCATGGATAATCATGAAATTAGAAAAACTCTGGACAGTAAAAGAATTGTGTAAGTTATGAAATAAATTTGTGAAAGTAAGACTGCAATTTAATTATTATTTGTGGTTTTAAAAGCTAAATGATAACAGGATTTATATATGTTGTGTATAGGATACGAATTTATTTCTTCTTTTGTTTTCATATATTAATTTTAGATATTTTGTAAATAAATAATACTTGTTAGTGACCATATTGAAATATTAGGAGTAGAAATAAGTTAAATGTTGATACAGACTGAAATAAAATGTGTGCGAGGGAATAAAAAATATAGACTCTACCAAGTTTAAAAAGAAAAAAATAAAGTGGCGTATGATTGTAAAATATTCAAATAAGTTTTATACTATGTTTTTATTAAAAATTATTTTAAACCATATAATTTTCTTTTGTTATTGCGTCAAGATCTGTATATGTCTTGAGTTCATAACACTTCTACAGAAAATATTATTTAAAATATAAAAAACACTCAAAGTAGAAAACGTTATATAATGTTTTAAATATGAAGTATATTTATCTGATGATGCAGAAAATATAAACAATTTTTTAATATTTTAACTTTTTTTGACATGGAATATTTTTATGGATTTTTACTGTTATTTTTAGATTTAAATCATGTACTATATATATTAAAGTTAAAATGTTTTATTTGTTTTGTTTTACTTTGATAAATTGAAAATACCCCCTCTTCCCTAAATCATTATAGAAAACAAATTATAAAAAATGAACACAAATAATAAATTTTTTTTAAAAATAATTTATATATATATATGTAGTTGTAAGAAGGAATTTATTATTAACTGGAAAGAAAACTGTTATTCTTCTTTAAGGCTTTAACGAAAATGAACAGTTATTATTAACTGGAAAGAAAACTGTTGTTTTTCTTTAAGGCTTTAACGAAAATGAACAGTTCAAATTTATAATGTCCAGCCTATTTGTCGATATCATTGCAACTAGTAGTATCATATTATTAAAACAGGCAAAACTCACTACACGTATTGCCACACACAGCAAGCTAGAGTAATCAATGGATGCCAGAAGGCTCGTGCATAAAATCCCCATCTAGTGCCTACTCATCCAATATCCCCAGACTAGTTTCTGGCTTGTGGCCTTCGTCAGTGAGGAGCCTTGGATCTGAGAGCACTGCACCTAGATCTTAGGATCGAATGCAACCCTGGGCTTGGGTTGAAAACATTAAGGTGTTTTCAGTTTAAGACTCATAGTTTTGCAGTTAAATGGAGATAAAAGGTGGCTGCTGGAGGGTTGCATTAGATCCTAAGATCTAGGTACAGTGCTCTCACATCCAAGGCTCCTCACTGACGAATGCCACAAGCCAGAAACTAGTCTGAGGATATTGGATGAGTAGGCACTAGATGGGGATTTTATGCACAAGCCTTTTGTCATCCATTGATTACTCTAGCTTGCTGTGTGTGGCAATACGTATAGTGAGTTTTGCCTGTTTTAACAACAGTTATACACAAGCATAAAAAGTGGTGGTCATGTGATGTTTATTGGCTTAATATCATATTATTGTGAGATAATCAATGAATGTCAATACAGTACTCGCTAATATGCATAGTATAGTGTAATGATTTTTTTGGTTTTTATTTTGAATTTAAGGCAACAATTCAGAAGCTATAAAATCATCAGCTGAAAAAGCAATTGGAGTTTAAAGATAGAATGTGATGAGAAAACATCTTATTGATAACAAGAAATTAGTGACTTGAAAAATTTGTTTGCATTTTACTATAATTCCACATATATTGAAAGAAAAAAATGGAATTAATTCTAAATAAAAGATGGAGAAACAAAAGTATAGAGATTGGTGGTATATTTGATAAAGTGAAAAGATTAGTTGTTCCATTTAACAGAAGGTAATAAAGTCAATTTATTAAGTTTTATGCCCACAAAATTATTTTAATAAAAAAGCAGAAACATTTTTATAGGTATAAAATAGACTTTAAGAGACATCAAAGAAATTTTTAAAATTGTCTTGTGAGATTTTAATGTCACAACTTGGAAAAACTTGTAAAATGAAAGTATTGTTGGTAGTTACATTTAGATATAGAGTTTTCAAGGACTTTGCATTATGAAATTCAAAATAAAAATTCCTGCAAAATATTGGATAAATAAGCCTTCCTATGTGATCACAAAATAATTTAATTATTTTTAACTAACAAAAAATTATATATTTCAAGACTAAAACTTATACAATAAATTGAACACAGAAAAGAGTCTTCAATTAATGAGGTATAAAATATTTTTTATGAAGCCAGAAAATACCAACATTCAATGTTTGTAATTTTATAAAATTCTCCAATAAATTGAAACTAAAATGTGCAAAACACATTGACACATTAATAAACTTTGAAGATGCTTCAATATTGGGGAAATTCCACCAATAACATGTAAGAAAACAGAAATAAAAATATAGAACTTCATTTGTATATATTTGCAAACGAGATAAGATAATACAAAAACAAATTAAAATGTGAAATTAAATAAAAAATATAGTTATTTATAAAAACTGAATATATAAAGTCCTGTAATATGGTGCAAAAAAAAGAGTTTATGTTGACATACAAAATATAATTGAGAAATGATAAGAAAGACATATAGAAATGAATAAGTATCTAAGATCTAAAATGATATATTGACATTTCAAAAACACAATTTTATCTCTAATTAAAAGGATGGGACTATTTTTTGTAATATTTACTCTATTATGAAATATGTGATAGAATTTTACAAAACAATTGTATATAATACAAAACAAAGAAGATTATATAATTATGGCAGTATCATTTCAAATAAAGATGTAAGATATATTATTAAATCTATGGATAATAATATAATTTTATGATATATAAAAGAAGCACTATGGATACAGTATTTTTTTTAAAAAAAAATCAAGTAAATAAATAAAAAAGCAAAGTTAATTACTAAATACCTACATGATAAGCATATACCATATATCTGAAAAAATATAATTGCAACTTAATATTTTACAAATGATGAAAAAAAGATTTTAGAAATTATGCACCTATTGGTCTTCTCATGTGTCATAGCATCAGCCAGGAAGTGAACCCGCCATCCCGGGACAACTGCTTGCAAAGCAGCTGTCACTGAGACCTCTCGGCCACCAATGCTTGACCCCTATTGGTCTACTATTGGTCTTCTATCAACCTAATCACTGAATTTGCCTACCTAATGTATGCCAACCTTGAGCCAAAATAATAAGGGTTTTATGTGATTTAACACAGTAAATTACATAAAATCATAGAAATGATCAATAATTATGAGTTCTAATTTTTTTAAATTTATTGTCTATGAAAAAGCATTTAATTTTAATTCTTGTGTGAATCTTCATAACATTGATCCAAGATATTGTCAAGATTTTATTGATATAAAATAATGATTATAACTATAGAATAATTTAACATTGCTAAATTTATATAAGTGGATGCTTTTATACTGTAAAACATTTTAGGGCTTATAGAAAATACTTTATAAATTAAATTATAGAGCAAAAGAAATAGAAGAAAAAGTACAGATTATTTAAGTCATCTAAATTTGAAAATGATGCATTTTTTTTTTGTTTGAGCAAATAATGCTTCCATAGATATATAAGATGTTATAGCATTTATCAGCTAAAGGCAAAAAACTAAGATTTAAAACATGAATACTAAAATAACTCTAAAATTATGTTCAATTGTTTTAAAAAATGAGAGAAAATAATGCCTGATGTAATGAACAAAAAGAAGCAACCAATTATAAATATTTAGATCAAATTATTAATATAGATGAAAATATAATGAATAAAATTAATAATGAAATTAAATTTGGATAATGCTTCTGTAGTACTAACTTATTACTAAAAATTAATATGGTTTTATATGCATAAAAAGAAAGATTTTTGTCAAATATGTGTGACAATTCCTTAATTATGAGTCTGAGATTTGAACAATTGGGGAAAAAAAGAAAACTGGATTGTGACAAACATATATTTTTAAATTAACAAGGAGAGTTCAAAGTGAAATATGTAAAATAATAAGTAAATATTACAGACATCATTAAAACAAATCAAGAGTTTGATATGTAGCTATAATAGACAATTTTAAAAATATTTACAACAATAGATGAACATTTAAAATTCTAAATTGAATCAGAAAAAAATGCAAGGGATCAAATATAAGATGAATGGATGAGATGAGGAAATTTATGAAAGATATGGAGAAGAAAAATATGAATTGGAAAAACTGAATTAAAGTGAATACATTTATTTTCAATTGGTTGATATACTTAAATTATTAGATATAAACAATAATTTCAATAATCCACAAAATTGATTTTTTTAGTTTTAATTTTTTTAATTGTTATTATATAAAGATACATTAAAGATACTTTACAGCCTAATTAAAAACAATTAAATTTAAATTATTAAAACTACTTTTTTATATAAAAAATATAGAAAATTTTATTCTTTAATTTGGTTATAACTCATATGATAAGATTAAAAATAAGATACATTAAATGATATTCAAAGAGGAAAAAGTTCAATGATGACATATCCTGCATTACATAACTTAAGATGACTACAGTGATTCATAGGAGCAATTGGAAGGACCTGGGCTTTGGTAACTTGGAGATAGGTGACTAAGCATGCATGACTTGAAATGTATAAAAATGAAATCAAAGTTTTGTCCATGCAAAATTCAGGCATTATATAGGTAAATCATCCAGGGTCAATTACACCATCCCCGTTTGAATGTATATGTTTGTGTGCAAACATGTGTGTTTAGCTTAATTCAAAAAATAAAAATTGTATAATCATTCTGAAGATAGTTTTTTTAATTAAAATGAAAAAATCTGTTGAAGAATGATGGTGCCACTATTAAGCCAAATAAATTAATTATTTTGCTTTGAATTAATTATTAAAGCAAAATCTTTAATGGATTCGCTTTTTTTATTTAGATCCATTCTTTTTAATTTTGCCTTTAAATTTAGTTTACAATAATACTATTTTATTTATTTTTTGTCTCTAAAAAAGATTAGACAAAAAAAACAGAAGCTTAAACCTATTTTTTCTATTTTATTTACCGTTTTTTATACTTTTTTTTTTTTTTTTCTAGACGGAATTGTTTTTAAGCAGATATCACGTATACAATAATGTGAACTATAAAAATAATATGAGTTTTGTTTCGCTTTAATAATTACATATATTTTTAATTTAACATTTTCACATTTATCATAGTTTATAAGTGTGTTTAAGTTATTTTTTGCAAAAAATTACAATGTTAAAAATTTATTTTTTATTTATGGTCTACTGAATAAAGTATATCTTTTATTTCCAGGACTTGTGTTCTTATGCTTCCGGAATGCTGTGCTCTGAAAATGTTTTCATACATTGATGCTTTTTTTTTTTATGAAATAAATGTTAAAGGGGGGAATTTTTAAATTAAATCCACATTTCGCAGTCGGGATGAGCAACTCCCTATTTAGTTATATAGATAACATATCACAGTAATTTACATTTAATGTAATAAAAATATATCTAATATAAAAAAATAACAGTTATTAGTATATATTGTAAATATATAAGTAGATAAATGGGTAGATCGATAACGAGATAAGCATATATAATTAAAAAAACCAGAATGGCTAATCAGAAAGACAAATAAACAGACATTGGTCTGTTTCTTTTGTCTTTATGATTAGTAATGGTATGGTCTAGTTAAAATTTATAATTCAGAAAGTCTTTCTCTAATTCATTTTTTATTTCATGCAATTTCTTTCATTCTCTTTTCATTTTTCTATGTGTTTGTACAGCACCTTTTTATTTGACTTTAGACTTATTTCAAACTGAAAAATTTAGTTTACTTTCTTTTATTTCTTTTTTTTCTTTTTTTCATGTGTCATAGCATCGGCCAGGAAGCGAACCAGTTAACCGGGGACAACTGCTTGTAAGGCAGCTGTGCTGACCTCTCGACAGCCAATGCTTGACTTTTATTTCTTTTTTAAATATATTAAACAGTTGTTTAATTTATATTTGAGACTTTCTATTGACACAATATTTTAAGTATCTTTTTGTCTACGACTTATTATTATTATTATTTTTTAAACTATATTAAAATGGAAACTTAACTCTTTAATTATGGGGGAATATTTAATTTCTATTATATAAGTGCTAAATCTATAACAATTGTTCCATATTTAGTGAGAAAAATAATTAATTTTTACGTATAAGTTTTTGTTTACTAATAATGACTATCACTGCTCAAAAAATGTGATAAACTTATTCTAGAAGAATATTTATCCATATATTTTTGATCATTAAAAATCTCTTTGTCAAAAACAAAAAAATATTTTAATAATACTGAGATAAACATGAAAAGCAAAAAGATTTCTCAGTATTAATCAGATTAAACAGTAGAAAACACTCCAAATAGTAGTACCACCTATGTCAAGCCTTAGTAATCAATGGATGCAAGAAGGTATAAAATTCTTATCTAGTTCCTTCTCATCCAATATCCCCATACAAGAGTCTAGCTTGTGGCTTTCATCAGTGAGAAGCCTTGAATCTGAGAGCACTGTACCTAGACCTCAAATGGTGTTTATGTGATATTAATCACATTGCTGCAAAAAGTTAAATGTATTATGTGAATGACATAGTACAATAAAATTATCTTTTTAGCAAAGGATTTGAGTAGTATTTTACTCAATTATAACAGGAAAACTTCATATAAATAAGGTTTCTAGAACATGTTAACTAATTCAGGCATTTCCTAGGAGTGACTAGATGAAAAGTATGATAAAAATCAAAAATTAAGCTATAATACTACACCTATAATTATTTTTTATATTAATTTCAATTTCACTAAAATGTTAGTGCATATCAAATGCAGATAAGAAATATGTTTTAATTTAAGTTGATTGGTTCAATAATGTTGTTTAGGATTAAGTAAATAATACTTTTTTACTATATTTTTCTTAATTCATTAAGAAATAACACATTTGTACAATAAATAAAATATTTCACATGATTCATGTACACAATGTAAATTTATAATTGTAAATATGTTTAATAATCCATTGCTTAAGATATTATATATATATATAATGATAAATAATATTTTAATATTGAATATATATAATGTCATGTAAAATTTACCAAGTCTACTTTAAATAATAATTGAACAGCTCTCTAGTTGCTATGTTCAATAACTTTTAAAGTAAAAAAATAGATAAAAAATAGACCATTTCTTGCCATATTTTAGATATTTTTATTTAGAGTTATCCAGAACAATAATAGCCAGAAAGCAAATTTAAATTAGCCTATATATTTTAATATAAATTATTTTTTAAAGAACTGTTATTAAGTTTATATTCTAAGCCAATAAACATCACATGACCACCACTTCTTATGCTTGTGTATAACTGTTGTTAAAACAGGAAAAGCTCACTATATGTATTGCTACACACAACAAACTAGAGTAATCAATGGATGCCAGAAGGCTTGTGCATAAAATCCCCATCTATTGCCTACTCATCCAATATCCCCAAACTAGTTTCTGGCTTATGGCCTTTATCAGTGAAGAACCTTGGATCTGAGAGCGCTGCACCTAGATCTTAGGATCTAATGCAACCACCTTTTATCTCCACTTAACTACAAAACTATAGTGAGTTTGCCTGTTTTAACAACAGTTATACACAAGCATAAGAAGTGGTGGTCATGTGATATTTATTGGCTTAAAACCAATCCTGCCTAATAGGATAGTGGTGGCTATGGTTATTAAAGAACCAAAGACACCAAAATGTATGGGTACTGAACTGAGTTCAGACCCATATGACTATATAAGCTAATGGGTTTGGATTGAAAACATTAAGGTGTTTTCAGTTTAAGACTCATAGTTTTGTAGTTAAGTGGAGATAAAAGGTAGCTGCTGGAGGGTTGCATTAGATCCTAAGATGTTGATGCAGTGCTCTCAGATCCGAGGCTCCTCACTGACAAAGTCCATAAGCCAGAAACTAGTTCGGGGATATTAGATAAGTAGGCACTAGATGGGGATTTTATGCACAAGTCTGTGTGGCAATAAGTATAGTGAGTTTTGTCTGTTTTAACAAAAGTTTATATTCTATTAATTTCTAAAATTTTATAATAAAACAATTCATGTTATATATGTAATAATAAATAATATTTTAATGTTGAATAAATATAATGACATGTAAAATTTACCAAGTCTATTTAAATAATATAGATAATGCATTATAATTCAAAATACCTTGTGCATTTGTATCTGATCATTCAGGTATATGTGCAATGAAAAGTTAAACAGTAATCATTATTGTTTATTTATATAGTTATATATATTGTCATATGAGAAGGAAGAACAACACATTTGTATTACTATTTCTAATATTTCAATATTTTGTAATACATAGATATCTGTTTCTTTATATTTGCAACTTTATTATATTAAAATATTTGTTTTATTTAATTTGAACTAGAGATTGGAAAAGTATCATTTGCCTAAAAATGACATATAGATTTATTATGGTGCTAAAGCTACAGAATATACTGTCTCATCTAAAGCACAGAGACATCTTGAAAGTAATTTATGCCATTTTGCAGTCATGCCTTGATTTAATTTTTATGATTGGAAAAAAATGTTAATGTACAAATTTCAAATTTCTCTATAGATTGTAATTTATCACAAAACAATCATTTTCCAAATAATATTTTATCATGTTTTATATATATACATTCATTCAAGTTTATTTTATACAGAAAACCAACTACTTGAAAAGCAATAAGCTTTAACTTTATCAAAATTTTATATAAATATAATAATTGTTTCAGGCTATTCTTGCTAAAAAAAATTTTCTCAGATAGCTGGTGAAAGGTATCAATTTAACCAATAAATATCACTTTAAAGGAGGCAAAACAGTAGTGCCACTCAGTGTAAGCCAGAGTAATCAATGGTATTCCAGAAGGTTTGTGCATAAAATCCCTATCTAATACCTACTCATCCAACATCCCCAGACTAGTTTCTAGCATATGGCCTTCATCAGTGAGGAGGCATAAGAAATGGTGATCTTGTGAAATATCACTTTAACCAATGAATATTTTAAACTATAAATGTCAAGGGTTTCAGTTGTATATGTGTCTGTTTCAAATCAAAATTCATTAAATGCATAGTGAATAATATTACCCAAAATGCAATGTATTTGTTTCTCTAAATTTCAGCTCATTAATTCTTTTTTTTTTTTGAAGATATTTTAAAAAAAAAACATTATACATTATTATTATATGTAGGCATGAATAATAGTTTCATCTTGTTCATAATAAATCCATTGTTTTTGTGCTGTTTAGTGCAATAAATAATGGGAATTAGGCATACATAAATTTTAAGTTGATTCTCTAAATAAGCATGTGCATTATTCTGATGCTTTCATATTACACTAAGATAAATAAATAATGACGATTAACATTGAGAAGGTGTATGATAGGGTGATTCCATATTTCTAAAATTTCTTACTGCAGTTTTATAAGAAGTATTTTGTGAATTAAAATATAAAACTAAGGGAATAAAAGTGAATAAAGATTATTTAAAAGTTTTAGATTTTGTATATAGTGAAGTTGGTTTTTTTTTTCTTCATGTGTCATAGCATCAGCCAGGAAGTGAACCTGCTAACCTGTGACAACTGCTTGTAAGGCAGCTGTGTTGACCACTTGAACACCAATGCTTGACATAGTGCAGTTGTTTTTGTAAAGAATATTTGCATTTCAGAAAATATTGTTGGAGTTATCAGACAAAAAAAAGTAAGACTAAAAAGACTAAAGTAATGTTTGATGGATTTTCTCAGAAGAAAACAAATAAAGATTAATAATCATCAATTAGAAGAAATCAACTACAAATATCTTGATCAGATTATTAATATAGATAAAAACATATGGGTAAAAGTAAACATAAAATTAAACTTTGGTGAAGTGATTTTAGTAGAAATTATTTAATAATAAAAAGAAATATATTTGAAAAGGAAAGGTTTTTAATAGATGGGTTTTACCAATTCTTACTTATGTATGTGAGACTTAGACACTTAATGAAAGAGCACTTCAGAGACTTCGCACTACTCAAAGAAGTATGAAATCATATATATTAGAAGTAACAAAAAGTGATGAAAAAATGATATATGTGGGTGAGAGAAACAAACAGGTATTACTAACATTAAGAAACTGAAATGAAAATGGATTGACATATTGTTAAAAGAGATGAATAGTTGATGTTTTAAACTGGATCCCAAGAGATTGTAAAACAGAAAGAAATGGATGGATGAACTAATGAAATTTGCTAGTGTGTAGTTAACAGGAGCTAAGATCGAGAAAATTTGATTAAACGTCTTCATTCTGTAGTAGGCTGATAAAGGTTGAAAAAGAAAATTAAGGGTTTATTTATATATGCTATTTTTCTATATCTTTTAAAATATTTAATAAACTTTTTTGCTTTATTGAATTATCGAAAGAAAAAAACATGCTGTAGGAAAAAAAAAATTATTTTATATTTTCGTTTCTCTTTCATAGTTTTTTTTTTTTTTTAATTTTCGGAAATGAAAATTGTTATCTAGATATCTTATTTAAGGTTTAATTGGTTTTCTTCGTCCTCCGTTTTTTTTTTTTTTTTTTAAATAAAGTAGTGACATCTTTTAACGAAAAACGTGATTATTTTCCTAAGTTTTTAAAAATAATATTGTAAGCAATAACAGCATTATATTACACTCATTCCACCTTGTCGACTCAAGGTTTTTTATTCGATAATGCTGTTAATCTCTCTTTACAATATCATAATGTACTGTTTAGTTTTGTTTCTAAAATATTTCCCTAATCGATTGACTGTAATTAGTTTTAAATAATGATTGATTTAATCAGTCGATTAATAATAACAACTTTATTTATCATTTTTATGCTAACCATTTTTGCTTTTATTCTACTTTTCCACACTCTTACATTATATTACAGTAAAGGTAATCAAGGCTTATGCCATTGCAAGATTACAATATTCACTTTCCAGCACCGAAGGATGCCACATATTACAACTCAAGTTCTGAAAACTTTATCCTCCAACTAAAAATAACTGGTAGCCATTCATTGATCGTTACTGGTTGGACAGCTGTGTTGATGTGGATCATTTGCCCTATCTAAAAATTATTCGGTCTGTTTTCAATTATAATATGCAAACACTAATTAGAAAAACAAATACTGTCTTCATTTGAATAAAGTTGGCAAGAAAGTCAATATATATATATTTTTTCACTTAGTAAGCTAAAAAATTCAGTAAACTATAATTAAAAAAACATAATACCTTAGAAATATTGCAAGGTAAGATTAGAGATCTCTATATATATTGTAATTTCTGTATCTATATTTAAAATATCAATTTACTTGTTTTTGATAAATTGCCAATTTTAAATTGAAAATAAAGGATTAAAAAATATAACAATTTGAATAAAAAATAATCACTAGTTTTTATATACTAAGCCAGGAATAGGCAAATAGTGGCCGGAGGGCCACATGCAGCCTGCTGAGAGTTTTTATGTGGCCTGCCAAAACAATTAAAAAAATCTGCCTTGAACTGAGATTTTCTTCCTGTGCGTGACCGAAGATTCGTCTCGTATTTTCCATTAGGATGGCCACATCAATACACATGCACAGTGTAGATATGATGTGCAGTGCTTTTCCAGTTGATCTGGTTAATTTCAATTTTGTCTTTGCATTAGCAAATATATAAATTTCCAACTTTAGTGAAACTATGAACCCTCTGAAAAAATGTAAAATTGGTGATGAATGTCATGTGTTTAATAAAGAATGGACAAACAAATATTTCTTTGGTAATACAGGAAATAAAGCAGTGTGTTCACTGTGTCATGAAAAAAAGGCACAGCCCTTCACTAACCTTTGCTTCCACAATGTGACCCTTGATGTGGCCCTCCACCAACTTCTGTGGCCCCCGAGCCAAAACAATTGCCCACTCCTGTACTAAGCTAAATATTTCTTGAAAAATGATATGGGTACTTAGTAATCAATATTATGCAAATTTATTTTTACTATCATTGAAAGTAAGTAGTGCAGTCACCTGCAATGTCTGTTAAGTAAGGTTTGATCTTAAAAACCTGTCACTATTCATCTATGATTGGCTACAAGTATCCTAGATTGTGAATAAAATAAATGTCTCAGGATCTTCCTTATAATACTGAAAAACAAAATAAAAATTTTATTTCATTTTTCAACACTGAATGTAAATACTCTTAGTACATTTTTTCTATCCAATATAGTTTTCAAATAGTATATTTATTTTTAAAAACATATATATATATTGAAACAGTAAGGTCTGCTTTGCAGATCTTCATTTCACCTTTTCTCACCTATTTCCTACCCTCATACCTTAGTTTGAACCCCAATCTATCGTAGTGTGTCTGCAATATGCTTATATACCGAAAATCCTGCCTAATTTTAAACCACGAGCACAATGCTCGTATTATATATAAGTCATTCCCAAATAAATAAAAGATTATAGATTATGTATATGTTCACATAATTTTGATTTATTAAAAAGTAGATTATATAAGTCATAATTGCACACACACTATGATATGCATTTTAAAACATATCAAAATTATAAATTGTTAAAGTTATTTTGTTTGAATCTATTTACAAATATATTACCGTCGTAATATATTTTGATTTAAAATAAAATTCATTTAGTAAATATTCGTTTAGTAAATAGATTCAAATATTGCAATTTAAAAGTAAAATAATTTCCATTTAATTTAATAAAAGTCATTCCAAATATTTCAGTTAAAACAAATGAGGGACAATAGTTTAATTAGTTAATGTTATATAAGTTTATCTAAAAACAGCAGATGTCCACTTAAGGTTTTCTTTAATTAATAAAAGTAATTTTTAATTAAATCTAGTTTGTAATTCAAATGTCGACAGGGAAATTAACAAAAGAAATTAATTAATGTTGAATTCCTTTAGACATTCGGATGATTTAATTACAGCTGATAAGTCCGATATATTTTTGTAATGCTCCAGGGCAGTTCTATTGTTAAATTCTACTATAAAAAGGAGGGTTTTCTTTTGTTCTCCATTCATCTAATGTTTCTAAGAGAAATCATTCTGTTCTATTCTAATAATTTGCTAACCTTGACATGACAGAGTAGAGGTGTCAAGATGGCTATGTCCCCTCAGAATAGCTGGCCACTGCTCCAGACCATCAGAAGCTATCACATAAGGAATACCAGAACTGCTGCTGCTGCAAAAATATGAACATTTCAGATTTTGCTGCTGAATTATAAAACCTGCCAAACATCTACCCAAAATGCTTCTCCAGAGGTAACCCTAAATTAACCCAAGAGCTCTTGTGATAACTAACATGCTATAGCTATTTTGAATTGTTTTCTGATATTTCACATAACTTTATTATGTATTTCTTTTAAATATAATCACCATTTTGCTCTCTATTCTTGGGTTAATATTTTCTATTTATTAAGCTTTCTGTTATTTTATTATGATAATGTATCAGAATCATCTTTTGACTGAGTGAATTATTCCTTTTGTTGAAACTAAGACGCTGCTATAAAGGCATAATTTAAATTTCTAAATAATTTCCAATTTTTATTATCTTGCAAATCACTCGTTCGAGGGCGATTCTTTTCTTTAATATATAATATAATCACATAGTTTAAAATCTACATGTTATTGATTTTAATCTAATATGAGAGTATGTGCGAGGTCAATGATTAAATGTGTCCCCTAATGCATGATTGCGTATATAAATCTATACTTACTTTTCAAACCCTCAAGCATGCATTTTCCTATTTTAATCACCGTGTTCTACTTTAATTACAAAGTTCGTCATTGACATCGAGAATGTGCGGACCCTTTTAAATGAATTTTGGAAAATTTGATTGGGAATTTTTCTTAATCCAAGTAAAACCCATTCAGTATGTTTTATATACACTAGTCTAGTATTGCTGGTAAGTGAATTGGTTGTTGAGACCACTTTGTTTTACTTTTCCAAGGATTCTTTACATGGCCAAGTCCATTATTTTCGCTTATTGCAGTTTCCAGGCAGAGTGTGTCCATAAATGACACACCTGGGAATTAAACGCAATCGTCACCCAGTTGCTAAGTTTCAGCTGTTCATAAAATACTTTCCTACGGGTTAGCGGCAAGATGCCCTCCGTAATCATTCCAAATATTCCATTATTGTTTTATTTTTATATTTATTTTACAAAGCATCCGTGACTTAAATATGTCACACCCTCCAACTTTAATAAATTCATTATCAGCAATACTGACCTCCCAATGCAACTCTATTATTATTATTCTCAAATAAATGCTTTGATCACATTCCCACTTTGTTTCTTAGTAAGCTTTTGTCCGTGCTATTCTCAAAATCAATAAATATTTTATAACACTTAATTTCAAATATTTTCTTAAACTTGTATAATTGCTCAAAGCACCTCGCACATGTTCCTATCTCATCAAGCACATTATCGTAATGCTATTAGCCCGAGGAATAGAATATATCACTTTGCTTTAAAACCTTTTTGTCATTTATTGGAATATAATGCCAACAATTATTTAATACATGTCCCTGTCTCATATAAGCAGATAGTGGCAATATATATAATTTATATAAATAAATTTTGTGAAATTATTTAAAACTAAATTTGATCTCTTATTTTATTTGATTCCTATCACTGTTTCGGTCTATATATATACTTTCTGCATTTCTTTTGTAAATCCATAGACGTTAATTAGCCACCCAAGCTTCTTTTAATATAGAGTCTTTTGTTTCTCCCTGACCACCAGGCACCAGTCAAAGATTATACTAGTAGTGGCATCAGATGCGTTATCACATAGATGGCGCTGTGAAATTTGGACTTTAGATTCGAACTTAGTATATCTAGAAGGCAACCCCTCCTAGAATGTTCAGTTTCGTGTCTGGGGTTTGAATTCTGCAGTGTGTTAGCGAGATAGACGATTCTGACTGTTACAATATATATATAATTAGGTATGTATATAACTGATTTGTTTAATTTTCTCAAGAATTTAATAATAGTTAGTTAGCTTATTGAGATTTGGTAACAATTTTATTTTAGTTTATCCTGATATGTAATTATGCCATATTCATCACCAACTAAATATCTTTTGTTTTTTTGGAATAAAATCTAAATGAGAATCCAAAAAAAAGGTACCACTAATGACATATTTCATCTCACTATTTTATAACTCTTTTAAAATAGTTTTTTATGTTGTGAATTTTCAAAATTTTTGCTCAGACATCTTTGATATTTATTTAGTTATGCAGCTTTGCAATTACAGTCAATTTCTTCTTTTTATCCAAAGCCTCCTATATTACATATTTTAATTTGTGCATCACTTATCAAAGAAAACTTTAATAAATGAATCTAGTTTGAATAAAGTTTTTCATCAGGTTTTAATTTTAATACAAAAAAACTTTTCCTAATATCAAGTGGCTACTTCCAACATACTAAGAAATTTTTGTGCTTGACTTTATGATGCCTAATATAATCATAAATATGTAATAATGTTTGGTTATTCCACAAATATTTTATTTAAAATTTTCTAAAAGCAATTTCTTGCTGTTGTATGATTCTTTTATATTTGCCTTAAAGTAAGTCCAAAAGGAATATATCAATATTTTTTTTAATAGTGAAAATATCTTATTGAAAGATAGGCTTTTGAAAAAATTAACTAATCTAAATTATATTCATAACCAAATATATCTATTGGTAAATTAACAACCTTAAAAGCTCACATGTTCATTATATATTGGTAAAAACTTTCCTTGAATGTATTATGATGATTGCAGAGAAAATGAAGTTTTACAGTACCATAGATTGTAATTTGTTAATCTTGAATTTAAACTTCTTTCTTCTTTCTACTCAAACTTTCTTGGACAATATACTGGCCAATTGGATGCACAATTATTCTGAAATGTTAAATAGAAATTTCATCTTTTTCTCATGTCATAGACTCAAGCTTTATTTAATTAATCATCACTTAAAATTACATGCTCTAGAGCATTTAGGAATGCAAAGATATTAATATGGGAAAGTGCATTACAGATGGTGAATTAGGATATTTCATTAACCTTTTTGTTATGAAGTGGAATTACAGGGAGGAAATGAAAATTTTATGATGTTTGAATTGATGACAAATGGCAGGAACTATATTAGCCTTCTAAGATGTTTCCATGCAAATTTTACACAATAAATTGAAGGAATTGTCCTTGCACCTTAATTACCCACTTCATATGTAAAATGAAATTCATAATATTTTTAATATAAATAATTCAATATGTAAAGTGACCATTTAAATAATCTACTTCATGGCAAAGATCTCTCTCCAACAGTCCATTATAAAAAAAACAATGAATAGAAGGCAATAATCACCAGAAATATTGCAGAATGATAGCAGTTTGAATAGTTTTTTATTCTTGTCTTTACTCTCTACTTAAGAATAGTAAAATATTTATTTACTAATTAATATTAGATTAGAGTTAGGTTGACTAAGAGTTAACCAATTGAAGAAAAAATCTTAAATTCATTTTTAAAATGTTCAAATTTATTCAGAGCGAATTTGAAACCAGTCAAAGGCATGTTAAGTGCAAATACTATCATTTTATTATAATGCCCTTTTATCTAATCATTTAAGGATTAACATGAATTTGATGAATAAGATATGTCCACAGCATGACAAAGTACTTAGATTAGCACAACATTTAGTAATAAAGCAATTCTTAAAAGGAAAAGATATACACAAACTGTTTACGCTATAAAATAGTAGATAATTAGTGTGACTTTTTTTACTAACTTTATTTTTTTAATTTATTTGAAAGTAATCGAATTAATTACAAAAAATCATAATTGTATCTTTAGACGTTTGCTTTGCCTTTTATATTTATTAGATAATTAGTCTTAAACAATCTACCAGTAGAACAAAAGCCTTTCTATATCCCTTCACTGAAGTTTATGTCATTTTCCAGTTTTTTTTATTTACCTAATAATAACTATTGACCAATATTTATAGGCTAGTTAGGTTGATTATGGACCAATTAATGTAAATTTAAACTTGCTTAAAAAGCATTACTGAGTTAAATTCCTGATTAAAATATTGGATTGTGAATATGGCAGGTAAATAGGTTACTACTAGCCTATAAATATTCATTTGTGTGTCAGTGGATTATTAGAATATATATATAACTGAAGTAGGAATATCTACCTCCAACTGAGTTGTGTGAAGTGAAAACAATTAAAGTAAGAATGGTACCATTTCTTATTTTTGACTTTACATAACTCATTGGTAGGTAGTTACTTCCTTTTCAATTATAGATAAAATGATATGATTATTTTTTATTACATATACATTGCTCTAAAAATTATATCATCAGTACCAGTAAATCATCATGTTTAAAAAATCAATTTAAAAAAATCAGTGTAATACATTTATAATTTAAAATGTGTTCATGTGTATCAGTAGTATGAGATAGTGTGGATAGTTGAAGGCTGCTTGAAAGTCTGCATTCAAATCCCTTTTATTTACAATTAAGCTCCAGGTATATAAAGAATGCCTGTATTTCAAATCTTATTACAAACAAATTCTTATATATATATATTTAATTTTCGATCTTTACAAATAAATCAAATGCTGATAATAGACTTATAACATATATCTTGCTTATAACACTTCTTTCATATACACTTTAATGCAACAAATTTTCTTAAAACCTTCTTTATTTTTTTACAGTTTCGACTGTCCAGCAGTCTTCATCAGAGCTCTATCTTCTTCTCTGCTTTAATTAAACTGTAAGGAAAATAAAGAAGGTTTTAAGAAAATTTGTTACATTAAAGTGTATATGAAAGAAGTGTTATAAGCAATATATATGATTATATGAAGATATGCAAAGAAAGTGAAAAAAAGATTAAGACTTATAACATCCTTTTACTTACTATACTGCAAAGCCAAAGCAAAATGACTATTTGCATTTTCTGTCCCAAATGTATATAGGAATTCATAGATCTAGTAAGTTTAAAAATTGATCATGAAACCCATTATAATTGAGATGCAATCACAACCTCATTTATATATGACCTAGTTCTAACATTTATTTATGGGAGAGTTCATTTCTTATTTGTTTTTAAAGCATAAACAAGTGATGAATTTTAAGAATTTAATAAATGCAGTATTTTTTCATCAACATTATGCAAATGATCATTTTGCATTAGTTGAATAATCTAGTATGTAAAGGAATGTTCGAATGTTTATTAACAGCATTTGGTTTTTAATCGATATTAGAAATTGCATATAATGTTGGAGAAAATGGTATTATAATTTTTTTTCTAAATTTACATAAGTGTATCTTATAATAATCTTAAACTTTTTTTTTTCAAAACTCAAATTTTATATTTATTAAATACATCCCTTCGATAAACGATAATAAGTACAAAGCTTATACTAAGAATATCTTGTTTAATGCTTCAAAAATATATAAGCTAGACACATCTAAATAGTAGGGTGAGCATTCTTTCAACTAACTGGTAATCATAATCATAGATAAAATAAGTGTTCAACTGGATTACGAGCTTTATAGAAGTAGTGTTTACAAAGGCAGTGATTTACATAAATTTGAATAACAAGTAAATTTATTTAGATAAACCATTTTTGAAAGTGGGGGAAGGACACAAGATTTTTTCTTGTTAATGGCATGTACATTATTGGCAATATGCCATGCTTCTTTAACTTTGCGAGTAGCATCATTTCTGTCAGAGCAGACCATACTGATAGGTGTAGGTTCAAATATAAGAGAAATGATGATAAACACAAAGTTAAAGAGATATGGCATATTGCCAATAATATAAATGCCATTCACACAGAAGAATCTTATATCTTCCTATCAAAAAAGTCACTTATCTAAATAAATTTGTTATTCAAATTTATGTAAATCACCATCTCTGCAAAATGTTATTATTTTTTTTGGACACTCATTGCCATGATTATGACTATCAGTTAATCAAAAGCAAATGCAGCATAATATTTAGAGATATATCTAGCATATATATTTTTAAAGCCTTAAACAAGATTTTTTTAGTATGTGCCTTGTAGGTATTATCTTTTATTACATCGTTTTTGAGAAAGGTTGTAATTTCTTGGAATTAAATATATGAATATATTTTGCTAAATATTCATTTTCCATTTATTTATTTTCTATTATATCAAAATTATATAATTTTTAGTTAAATCCCTAGCAAGTCTTCCAATTATTCAATATATCATTCTTACTTGTTAATAACATTTTTCTTTTGTTCTTTTTTAAAATTAGTTTTAGATCTAATTAATATGAAACTTATATATATATATGATAATTAGATGGCGTTCTACCAAAAACACTGTCAAGCATAGTTTTCTGTTTACATAAACGTCAGAGCGAGCATTCACTATCTCTAACTTTAATTCCACTTTCAGATCATGATTTCAAGCTATTTGCTATCATCAGTGAAAGACAGCAAATAGCTTGAAATCATGATCTGAAAGTGGAATTAAAGTTATAGATAGTGAATGCTCGCTCTGACATTTATGTAAACAGAAAACTACGCTTGACAGTGTTTTTGGTAGAATGCCATCTGTTATCATAAATACAAGCGTTAGCAAATTTTTTAACTTGTGTTTTTTGTTTTTCATATATATATATATTATTAATATTTAATTAAACTCATGTTTTACAAGAATAAGCTCTATTTATTTCACTCTTTTAATATCATTTAAATTAATTCATAGATATTATTTGATAATTTTTATTAATCTCCATCTATTTTAATTTTAGGTAGTTCTTATTAAATCCACATTCATTACTAGCCCATCTACATCCGAAGATTGATTTCTGACTTGTAACTTTCATCAGTAAGGAGCTTGGACATGAATTTAAGATAATTAATTTTTTTAAATTTAAATCTGGGTGAAAGACTGTAGAATCCAAAAATCCAGGGGCATCGGATCCAGTTCCAAGCTCTTCATTAAAAAAAACCACAAGTCAGAAATTGATCTGAAATTATAAATAAGGTAATGATAGTTATAAATTTAATAAGCACTAACATCTATTGATTATTTAAACTTACAATAGATGGCAGCAAAATAGGCAAATAGTTTGTTACTGATAGATTTAACCCACTTTGGCTATAACCAGTTTTATAATGTAAGTACTACGCTCAGTATCTGATGTTCCAATCAGTATCTCATACTGTTAGTAAGAAAAGTATTATTTTATGCTATAATAATAGTTTCAATTTTTGATTTTTTATAAGCATTATTCATAATAAGTATTATAATATTAGTGTAAAAAAAATTAATTATAAATCATAAAATCTGAAAATAAAAAAATGACAAAATAAAATTACTTTTGCTTAGAATAGCTTTTTCCTGGAGTCAGTTGATTGCTTGGTTACAATCAGTTATTATAATTTTTAAAAAATTGTTTATTGTTACTGTAAGCATTATTTACAATAAGTACTATAATATACAGGGTATATGAGCACAGACTCTCACATGACCCACCACTATCCATACTATCTCATAACACTGATACATTTGAACACATATATATCGAAAAGATAAATAATCACCAATATCCATATTTCATGCTAAACCAGCAATGATTAGTTGGTCCAGATTACCATCTCCACACATATATGCCACAAGTGCTCAGATATATATTAAGATAGCCAAACCTCATAGTTTAATGGAGGTTTGGCTATCTTAAAGTGCTCAGATATATATTAAGATAGCCAAACCTCATAGTTTAATGGAGGTTTGGCTACCTTAATATATATCTGAGCACTTGTGGCATATATGTGTGGAGATGGTAATCTGGATCAACTGATGATTGCTGGTTTAGCATGAAATACGGTTATTGGTGATTATTTATCTTTTCAACATATATGTGTTCAAGTGTATCAGTGTTATGAGATAGTGTGGAGAGTTGTGGGTCGTGTAAGAGTCTGTGCTCATATACCTTGTATATTACATATATAGACACAGGTATATAATAAGCCTGTATGTTTCAGTTATTAATAAGTACTATAATATTTGTATAAACAATAAAAAAAATTGTCATAGATTGCAGAAAACAGATAAAATTTACTTATGTTTGTACTACATGCAGAAAACTTACACTATTGTAAAATATAGAAATATCTAGGGAGGTTTTGAGGCAGACAACTGTTTAATTATTTTTTTTTATTAAATTAAGGCATGTAAAGATTTCTATCAATATTAAGTACCACTTATAGCCATTGATAGTTAAATTGAAAATAGCTAATATATTTCGATTTTTTTTTTCTTTGAAACAGATTTTTACATATTAGGAAATAATAATTATTGTCTATAAATCATAAAAATAGGGATCTCTGATATCATGATTAATTGCTTTCAAAAAAAATAAATAGTGCAGGTTTGAATGTTAATTTCCTTCTACATAGTTATATATATATATGATAAACAAAAATGCAAGTTAAAAAACTTGCTAACGCTTGTATTTATGTCCACAGATGGCGTCCTACCAAGACTGCCAATCAAGCGTATGTTTTGTTTACATAAACGTCAGAGTAGTTAGTATTCACTATCTCTAACTATAATTCCACTTTCAGATCATGATTTCAAGCTATTTGCTATCGTCAGTGAAAGACAGGAAAGTTTACATAAACGTCAGAGTAGTTAGTATTCACTATCTCTAACTATAATTCCACTTTCAGATCATGATTTCAAGCTATTTGCTATCGTCAGTGAAAGACTTTCACTGACGATAGCAAATAGCTTGAAATCATGATCTGAAAGTGGAATTATAGTTAGAGATAGTGAATACTAACTACTCTGACGTTTATGTAAACAAAACACGCTTGATTGGCAGTCTTGGTAGGACGCCATCTGTGGATATATACTACACTATTAATTTATATATTTAAAACTTATATATGCTTAATCACAGGTGGTTGAAAATGAAAAACTTTCTCTCTCCTGTGATATATCAACAAAATTTGTACATTTCAGTTGTCAATTAATATATCAGGCACAGAATAGAATCAAGATTTGAGTTAAGCATGGTGAGTAAGGGTTGGCCTATATATAAATAAGATCTAAGCACAAGTCATTTACTTGTGTTTTTAGAACTCTTACTGATGGGGTAAGTGTGCATAGATTTATATAGTAAAACAAACAGAGCAGGTTTGAAAGTTAATTTTCTTCTATGTAATTATAAATATATATAGTGCTAAACTATTAATTAATACATATTGAATTCATAAATAACAAAAATAGGTTAAAGGTCATTGGAATAATGTTAATAAAATTTAATATAAATAAAACACAATAAAGCTGTTGTACATAAAATGTATATATTGATGTTTTTTTACACATTTAATGTTTCTAATCATATTGATTACCATTAATACGTATGAAAAAAATTAATGGATGTAAAATGAATAAGAAAACATCTTCATACTCTCAAACTAAGATGCTTTACATTGGCCTATATAATTGAATTTAGATACAAAATAAGATGGCTGCTCTTATCTTTCCCAAAGTCTCTATCTTATGCTTTGGTTTGAGAGTATCCTCAGTACTCAACAAAATATTGTCGAGCTATTATAACAACATTACAGCGCATGTGCTAGGGTTTAAATCCCTGATGTTTGAAAAGTATATTTACCTTATAATTTTTTTAGAGCACTGGATAGATAGATAGATAGATAGATAGATAGATAGATAGATAGATAGATAGATAGATAGATAGATAGATAGATAGATAGATAGATAGATGGATGGATGGATGGATGGATGGATGGATGGATGGATGGATGGATGGATGGATAGATAGATAGATAGATAGATAGATAGATAGATAGATAGATAGATAGATAGATAGATAGATAGATAGATAGATAGATAGGTAGGTAGGTAGGTAGGTAGGTAGAAAGGAAGGGAGGGAGGGAGGTAGATAGATAGATAGGTAGGTAGGTAGATATTTTCTTATTGGCTTCAGCTTAACTAGGATCTGCTTTTAAATGGCTTAATTTATTTTTATCAAGAACTTCATAGCAATTCTATGTGTTCATTAAAAAAATCAATATTTTTTTAATTATATTATCTCAAATAGTTTAGATTGCGCTTTACGCAAAAAAGTGATGCTTGTCTCAATCTTATTAAAAGTTATATGGCTTAGCGCTTTCAGAGATCTTGTGTCTCCATAATCATAGCCTACTTTTTTCACTGAAGTTTAGTTTTGGTTTATGTAAAATTTTATGCAAATTTTATAACGACCATTTTCTGGAGATTGTAAAACACGATTCTTTCCGGTTTATTGCACAATATAACTTTTAATAAGATTGAGACAAGCTTCACGTTTTTGCGTAAAGCGCAATCTAAACTATTTAGTAATCAAAGGTGAAGTAGAAAACTAGTATTATCTCAAATAACAAAGTCAAATAAGTGTAAATGATATATGTTAACTACTGAAATAAAATTAAATGCATTTTGTTGTAATTGATAATAGATAACCTATAATGATGGGTGAAGAAATCAAAAATCCTTCAAAATTTTACTATGCAAACATAGCACTATTATTCGTGATAATTGTAAATTTAGTTCATGCAGCAATAACAAAATGGAACATTTATTAGTAGGTTTATTTTCAAATAAAAAACAATAAATATGCACTAAAAAATAAAGCAGTGGATAAGAAATTTTAGCCAATGAGAAATAGCTTTTCATTTTAAAAAATGAATCATGAAATGTCTTATCCGGATACATTCAGTAAGAAAATGTCATCAGATCAAGTGCTGAAAGTGAAATTTCCAGCCAATTTTCAGGAATTATGCACAGAAAAAACTCCTTCTAAAAATCTATAATTTGAATAAAACAAATGTGAAATCTAATTTTTTTTATTAATATGTTATAGGAACAACAAAAATAATCTGACATTGGCTTAGAACTAATAAATCTCAACAATTCTTTGTACAGATTTGATGACTTAAATTGTCTCTCTTCATTGTAGGAAAGTTAATCAAAGGAAGTGTTTCCAAAATATAAGTTTAAATGCTTGATTAGTTTCTTGAATGTTTTTTTTAATTGAATATCTGTATTCAACTAAAATCATTCTAAATATTAATGCATATTTAATTCTTTTAATATTGCTATTTATACTTCTTTTTTGTTTTTAAGAATGCTTCAAAATATCCCAGGAACCTCTTCTCTGGTGGCATTGAAGTACTATTATTGTATTTTGTGTTACATCTTGAATATAATCTTATGAATAAAAATGGAAAGAACATAATATCAGCAGCCATTAGAGAGAAATACTTTTTCCACAAATTTTTGAGAGAACTTATACTAATAAAATAGAACTTATCAAACTCTAATAAAATTATAATTAAGCATTTGTTTTATATATATTGGCTTGTGCTTTTGAGAAAATAATAGGCTTCATGTTTTTTTAAATATGGAAAAGCTGTAGTTCTTATTATGAAGATAACAAGAATAAGCACCACTTTTATTCAAAGAATTTCAATTAATTAGCTGTATGTGCAGAGTTTTAATAGTAGCAGTTGAAGATTACTTTTGTATTTGAAATAATAGAATGACATTAAATTTTATTTTGATATCTGGATAAAATGATTATTTAGATCAGTACTTGAAAGAAACCTTACTCATGAGGTGCATATATTTAAAAAAATCTTCATCATAGGGTATCATAATATGGTAGTATAATGGAAGACTTGAAATATAAATCCAAAGATTACAGTTTGACTCAATCATTTCAGCTGCTCAAATATCATCTGATCTCTCAAGCAACAAACAACCCAGTTACTTTATATATAAAATTTGAAATAGGCAAAATGATTTTGTAAAGCCAGACAGTTGGGATTTTTTGTTTGACAAATTCAATATTATTTAGACTACTAAGATCACCATTTCTTCTTGCTCATAGCTGTTATTAAAACAGGCAAAACTCTCCATACAGTAGTGCAATGCTCTTGGATCCAAGGCTCTCACAAAAGTCACAAGGTAGAAACTAGTCTGGGGATATTGGATGAGTAGGCAGTGGATAGGGATTTTATGCACAAGCCTTCTGACATCCATTGATTACTCTGGCTTGCACTGATTGGCACTACTGTATGGAGAGTTTGCCTGTTTTAATTATTTAGACTATTAGCTAATATTTCAGAACCATCATAGTTAATAATAGTTAAATCATTAATCATCACATGTTCACCATTACCTATGCTCTCATAAGCTGCTATAGGCACTAGATAGAGATTTTATGCATAAACCATCCACTGATTACTTTGGCTTGCACTGGGTGGCATTACAGTATGAAGAGTTTTGCCTCTGTTTAATCAGTTACAAAATATGCAGAATTTAAGACAAACTGAAATGGATATTGTGATTTCCAGCTGGCACAAATTATATCTTAAACAAAGCCAATGAGACTGCTCAGATATTATCAAAACAAGACAAAATATTACAGAATGTCAAATCAAACCAGGAGATTGTGAGAAAATTGGATATCAGAGCTATAAAATAAATAATTGATAGGCTTCATTGCTCAGAAGTTCATAAGAGGTTTGATGAAGGACATTACATTCTAGAGTCTGACTTTCCACCACTGCACCCAAACTTGCAAAAATCGATCTACAACACTCAATGTTTCCAAGTGATC
Organism: Epiperipatus broadwayi; assembly: GCA_028023455.1. Taxonomy (NCBI): domain Eukaryota; kingdom Metazoa; phylum Onychophora; class Udeonychophora; order Euonychophora; family Peripatidae; genus Epiperipatus; species Epiperipatus broadwayi. The sequence continues at coordinate 133,842 of JAQFVV010006645.1, forward strand.
ATTCATCAAGTATTAACTGAGAATAATATAGCTTAACTTTTGTAACTGGATAAGAATTAAAGTATTTAATGTATTATGACAATGAGCTATGAATAGAGAAACCATGTAAGGCACTATTATAATAAATGAAAAATATGTTGGCAATTAATGTTAATATTTTTTATTAAAAATAGATATTTATTAGAAACTATTGAGAGTAACTAGTTGTACATGTATGTAAATTCTTGATGCTAGTGTACCAAAATCACTGTTGAGTCATGTAACACTTGAGCTTCGAGAGATATTGATGCATGTTCACTGATCTGGTAGGGTGACTTTGTCCCAGGTTTCTTGCCAAAGCCATCCCGGTGCCAACAGTTGGTCTCTGTCCCTAAAATGCCTGAGCAACTTTGTGTAGGTGTTGTAGACATTGGTATATATATATGTCTGAAGATGTATTTGCATTCAGAAAAATGGACATTCTTATGGTGGCAAAAATCTTTGTCTTGATTGCGTTTTGAATGAAGAGTGCTTCACTGATGTTCAGCGAAACACTTTCATTGATGAAAGTCTGCAGTGGATAAATATAAGGGCAGGAATGCAACAGATGCTGGATTGTTTCATCCACTGTGGAGCATAATTGGCATTGATGGTTTAGTTTGCTGTAGCCTCTTTTCCAGACTAGGAAATGGTTTGTAGGCAACGAGGAGAGATTTAGCTTGATGAGAAAGTCTATAAATTTGGGTTCGATACCAGTTTTTAAATTTCCTAATTAGTAATTTGATGTTGATACCAAGTGTATTCTGGAGTGTGGTCTCATTTGGATATTTGATTTTGTAAGTCTGCCAATAGGTTTTTTTTTCCTTTATTATCAGAAAATATAACTTTTGCACGATAAATTTATGGTTTTAAGAAAAAAAAATCAATAATATAAAACTATTAAGATTAAAAATGGTGAAATTATGAAGGATATGCAATAATAAATAAGTTAAAAAATAGCTGGATTTTCTAATTATAACTTGTGAATAAGTATCTCTCTCCTATTAGGAAACCAATATTTAAATCTTATAAATTTTAAATCTGAGTAATAGGATTATTGAAATAAAATATCACCTCTGGTGGGAGATTATTCTGCAGAAAGGTAATTTAAAATAAAAGCTAAGTTAACTTTAATATCAGTTTAAGTTAGGTAAAGAAGAAAAATATTGACTTTTAATAATTATTAGATATTTTGTTGTTTTGAGGCTATTTACCATATCTTTTTTCAAACAGTTGGGTTCTGTACTCAGGCTAATAATGGAGTCTACAAAACTCTTATTAATAAGTGTAATAAAAGAAAATATTTAAAATCTCTATCTGGAATATTCTTATCCCTAGACCAATTGGTTTTGAGCTTACGGCTTACCTCAGTGAGGAGCCAGAATATTCAGACACTACACCTATTGTCTGAATATTCTAGCTCTTCATTGAGGTGAGCCATAAGCTTGAAACCAATTGGTCTGGGGATAAGAGTATTCCAGATAGAGATTTTAAATATTTTCTCTTACCGCACTTATTAATAAGAGCTTGTTTGAGCTATTGATATGTTCTCTATATTGCATTTTTGTAAATACAAGATTTTTATAAAGTAATGTCATGCTATAATATGACTTGCTTTATTGATTATTATAACTATAATATTCTTCAAAATTTTGTCTTATAAACTATTATCCTTGACCATAGTTACCCTCTACATCAGCGATCAGCAATCTAGGGAATGTATGCCAAGTGTGGCACATAGAACAATTATCAATGGCACTCTGAATTGAATTAGTAAAAAAAATATTTTAATTACAGCGCATGCGTTTGCGCCATCACCTACATTTTACATAGGCAACTCACATATAAATAGAAACCATGATTCAATTTAATTTATTAATTATTTTGCACAATAAACATTCACTCAATCTATACTATTTTTAATGAAGATAAGAGCTAAGTGGGATGGAAATATTTTTCCTCTCAGGGATGATTAACTTTGCCTTGATTTATTTTTTGACGGTCAATTGATCTTTGATACTTTTGTACTCTACTGCGTGTTTACAGTAAATTTATATTTAGGCAGAATATTATATCAATTCATTTGAAAAACTTCGGTTCGTAATAATATATTTTATGTTTTGGAACATTTACTTGAAGAAAAAAAAGTTTATAATTAGCGATAATCGGCTTAATGCATGAATGAAGTTCGCAAATACGTGATATTCTCATTCAGATCTAAAAATCTTTTTTTTTCTTTAAATGTCTATTGTGTAATTAAAACATATTTTTCATAGAAAATAATTTTAAATATTTATTGTTTTAAAGAAAAGAAGAATATATAAAAAACTTTCCAATTTTTTTTATATCACAAAAATGAGTTTCTTTGAAACATTTTTGGTGAATGCTAAAAAAATATTTGTTTTTATTTTGTTAAAGTTCATTAATCAGTTTTTTTAATTAAACTATTGAAAGTTAAAGGTGCTTTACCTATTCTGAATTACTATACATTAATTGACAGTTTTGTAAACAATACATATTTTTTTAAGCACCAAGAGGCTGAATTTTCTCCATGCCAAAGAAACTTTTAAGCATGTCTTGTCAAGCGTTCGTGGTCGAGAGCTCAGCTCAGCTGCCTTATAAGCAGTTGTCCGGGTTAGCAGGTTCACTTCCTGGCCGATGCTATGACACATAAAGAATGTTACTTTTCACATACGATCCTATGTATTTTAAAATATTTAATGACCAATGTTATAAAATTCGGTTATAATGGGCTTCAAAAGTATATAATATATAATTTTGAAGCTTATTATAACTAAACCAGTTTTTACACTATATATAATAAAATTGGTAAAATTATGTTGGCACGCAGAATAACATTTAAACCACTAAACATCACATGCTCACCATTCTTTATGCTTACATAAGCTGTATACACAGATCCTAAGATCTCTGCGCAGTACTCTCGGATCCAAGGTTCCTCACTGATGAAAGCCACAGGCTATAAACTAGTATGGGGATATTGGATAAGTAGGCACTAGATAGGGATTTTTATGCAAGAACCTTCTCGCATCCATTGATTACTCTGGCTTGCAGTGAGTGGCACTACTATATGGAGAGTTTAGCCTCTGTGTAATAACATTGAAACATAGATTCGGCATGACACAACTAAAAGGTTATCGACCGACCCCTGTTCTAAATTATAATAATTGAATTAATTACTGCTTGGGAGTTCATGCAAAATTCTAGAACTGAAATATCAGAACTGAGCCGCAATCCAAGAATCTTGAGCTCTCAAATCTTAATAGTTATTGTGTTTGTCTTGATCAGACAACAATATATATATATGCAGCCGTCAATAAAAATAATTTGAAAATAAAAACATTATATAATTCGTGAAAGTATTGGCCTTGCCGCTTATTCTTTTAATGTAAATTAAAAGAAATTAAAATTTGGCCTTAAATAAGTTAAGATCAAATGCTGCTTTTTAAAATTAAACAAAATATATAAAGTGTTTTTTGTTTGTTTATTGTTTTGTTTTCTTACAGTTTACGTTTCACTGGACAGAAACCACGCACTAAGTTATATAATTAATGATTTTTAATTTACCTGTAGTATTTAATTGTACCGAATTTTTAAAATAAAAATTCTACAAATAACTTTTCAATTTTAAAGTTACATGACTAAGTAATTAAAATATATATAGTATATACAAGTTAAAATTTACAATTATCCGTTTAAGAACTGAAACACGCAGGCTTATTATATACCTGTGTCTATATATGTAATATGGGAAAAGTTATCAAATTATATAATTATTTGAATAATAAGCTAATCGACAAATCGGTGTACTTCAATCTTTTCAATATAGAAATTAATAATAAGTCAAAATTTATTTTATTTATTTTTTAAAATTGACTGACCTCTAGTGCCAATAAAATAAACTTTTTTATTTGCGATAATAATTTTGCGTTCACGTTTATCGGAAGAGTTCACAACGAATAAAAGAATGTCTTACAAATGTGAGGGTTTAATTGCAAATAATCCATAAAAAGTGCACAACAAAGAGTATAACTAGATAGTAGTTCATCAAAGTCAACATACTATTGCTAATATATATATAATTGTTTTCTTTCTATATTCATTTTTTTTTTGTCTTCAGTCATTTAAAAATCTGTTGGGGATCAATTATTAAAAGTCTTTCATGACATCAATTATGATACGCACTGACTGACAGCGGGATTGTCCTTTTGCGCAATTAACATTTCTGTACTTCAATTTCATGCACATCAATTCTATTTCTTTTTTTTTTCATTTTGTATTTCACACGACCCACCACTCTCAGTGCCATCTCATATTGCTGACCTACTTGATCACATACATGTTGAAAAGATAAATAATCACCAATATACCATTTCATGCTAAACCAGCAATCATCAGTTGGTGATTATTTATCTTTTCAACATGTATGTGATCAAGTAGGTCAGCAATATGAGATGGCACTGAAGAGTGGTGAGTCATGTGAAAGTCTGAGTTCGAATCCCGCATATATTACATATATAAATGCAGGTTTAAGCCTGTACAATGTATTAATTTCATTTTGTATGTAAGTTCTTGGTATTGAGAAAATTATAATAGGAGCATGTTAAATAGAAGAGTAGTTTTTATTTATAATATTTGCATAAAGAAACACAAACAAGTGAAAGGAGTTTTAACTAAGAAATCTTAAAATGAAATCTCACCCATTCTGATTAAATCGCAGTGAGTTTGTCTTTGATATATCATGATTATGGCTCTTACCTATTTTTTTGAAATGTCTTCGCCCCTAAGTTTTTCAGAGTTTAGAACAGAACGTACAATCCGATATATAAACACAAACGAGGACAAGAAATTTAAATAAATATATGGAACTTGGCTATACGGCTAAAATCAATTATTAAACAGTTGTGACGCAAATAACTCTAACAGTTTGATACACTATCTAACTTCTGGTAAACAAAACTGTAACAAATGCGCAATGTTTTTCCACTCGCATTTTTTATATCCCACTGAGTTCTTTTGTTGAAGTCTTATCTACTACATCTCTCCAAATTCTTTATCGCATGTTTTTCAAAACCCTGTTTTTGATTGTTCTTAACTTTTAATCTCCGCTGCTTTGTTTGGAATTATAATTATCTCTATTATAATTATTTAACTTTAATAAGTTATTTTTATCTTAAATAAAAATAAATCTCCGCATCTTGTTTGTAATTATAATTATTTCCATTATAATTATTTAACTTTAATTAGTTTTTTTTATCTTTAATAAAAATAAATCTCTGCAGTTTTGTTAGGAATTATAATTATTTCCATTATAATTTTTTGACTTTCAATGTAATTTTCAAATAAAATAAGAGAAAATTTCTGGAGTAAATTGTCTCTTGTAACTTCTCTATTTATTTCTCAACAAACGAATACTACACTTCCTGCCTCGCTCCAGAAGTTAGAGTTTATTTATGTTACACATACTCATCCATTCTGTGCGGTTTTCTTTTATCCCGTACAGATCTGGGCATTCGATATAATCTTGAAATTTGTGTAAACTCTTCTTTTTCCTCACTGCCCTGAGTGCTTTTTTCTCCTGCTTGGAGAAACTCTGGGTTCCCTTTTGCTCTTTGGTTTTTGTCTCTGGCAGCTCACTGTCTAAAGATTGCCATTCTAAAAAATCTTCGAAAGTGTCCATTTCATTTTCACTTTCGGCCAACTTTTCTTGTACTTCCATTTCATATTGCTGCCAAATTTCTACCTGTTCAGATAATTCTGACATTGCGAGTTTACTTTTTAAATCTTCATTCGATCTTTCAAAACTCTGACATTCTCAACGTTTGCTTTGTAATTTTCCACTAAGTTCTGAATTTTGTTGTTCAAGTTCTTCTTTTAATTTATTTAATTTATAAGCATCCAATTTTAATTTATGCACTTCTTTTGATAGTTCTTTAGTCATCTTTTCATATTGTTGACTAGAAATGCTCATATTGGTTATGCTACATTCTAATTCTGTTACTTCTTGTCTAGAAGCCTTCAATCTTCCTTGAAATTCTTCCAGTTCATTTTATAATTCAGAATTATAACTTTTCAGTTCTTGGAACTGCAAGTTGAATTGTAGCTCAGATTGCATCTTTTTCTGAAGCATGATAGCTAATTCTTGGTTCCTTGACTCCAATTCTTGTAGTTTAGTGATCTCTCTTTGTCCTTGCAAGATGGTCCTATCTCTCACAGCAATTCTGCCCCTTAGTTGATACATAGTTAATGGTATACATTATACCATCTGAGCTTGGATTACATTTTGTTTGTCATGGTTTTTGCATACAGCTGCTAAATGCCCTTTAAATCCACTGTTAAAACAGTTTGCTTTCCTCCATTTGTAATTCTTAGGTATATGGCCAATTTTACCACAGCAGAAACATTTCACTGATAACATGGTCTCTCTCTTTATATTTTGATTCTTCAGCTGCTGCCTTTGATCTATTTTATAAACTGGCATGTTGCTGGTCTCTTCTGAATTGTTTCTAAATGCTAGGGCTTGCTCAATTACTGCTTCATATGCTCTTCTTTTTTAATAGCCACTTTATATGATAAGTCATTTTCCATTAACAATATCTGTCACAATCTTTCATCGTACATTTCCCACAATAACTGATCCAGCAAAACTTGTTCTAAAAATTTTGCCAACTGTTTTAATACTATATCATAATCTTTATTTTTTTTTCCTTCCTGTCTTGTTTTCTATTTCTAAAAGTTAATTTAGCTACATGTCTAGATGGCCTCAGGCTAAATTAGTCCGTTAATTTTTTAACTATATCTTCAAACTGTACTCCATCGGTTATTGGTCCTTCCCATAATTTATTCACAATTTCTATGACTTTATGTTCTGCAAACATAACAGTGTGGCCACTTTTTTTTCATTATCTTTTATCCCATTTAACTTGAAAAAATTTTCCAATTGCCTAATATAGAGAGGCCATTCCTTGGCATTTTCAATACTAAATTTGGGAATACTGCTTTGTCCTAATGACATTTTACTTGTTTCAAAATGTATCGGTTGACTTTCTCATCTGGCCTATTCTTTCAAGCTTTACTAGGTTCAAGAATTTTGACTGCACCAATCTTGTAATGTCTCCACCCCTAAGTTTTTCAGAGGGGTAGAACAGAAAATACAATCTGATATATAAACACAAATGAGGGCAAGAAATTTAGATAAATATATAACTTGGCTACATGGCTAAAAACAATTATTAAACAGTTGTGACACAAATAGTTCTAACAGCTTGATACACATATTCAACTTCTTCTAATAAACAAAACTGTAACAAGTGCACAATGTTTTTCCACTTGCAGTTTTTATATCCCACTGTGTTCTTTTGTTTAAGTCTTATCTACTACATCTCTTCAAATTCTTTATCACATGTTTTCCAAAACCCTGTTTTTGATTGTTCTTAACTTTTAATCTCTGCAGCTTTGTATGTAATTATAATTATTTTCATTATAATTATTTAACTTTAATTAGTTGCTTTTATCTTTAATAAAAATAATTCTCCGCAGTTTTGTTTGGAATAATAATTATTTCCATTATAATTTTTATGACTTTACATTAGTTATTTTTATCTTCAAATAAAATAAAAAACTTCTGAAGTAAATTGTCTCTTGTAACTTCCCTATTTGTTTCTCAACAAACGAATACAACATTTTATAGTAACTCTTTTAAAGTTATGATCTCTGCTGATTATACCTCCCTAAGATATTTAATTCTCATCAATATAATTTTATAACAGAACTGGGCTCTGCCTTTTTCATAATAAGGCTACTACTTTTCATTTGTTTCATATGCCCAGTCTAATGAAAATGCACTTTTACAATTTTATATTCAACATTCAGGATGATGAAAATCATAATTACTAATTTTCCACTTATGCTATCATATTTTTTAAAATATAATATTGGATATCATCTCAAAATAGAAGCTATCAAGTGCCTTGTTGTTACACCATAAAAATATATATTTTACTCATGCAATTAATTTGTCAGAATATTAGCTCTAATATAGCTTAATAAATTATATCAAGATATTAAAACAATATTTTAACTTGTTAAATGCTGTTGCAAAACAAAGCTATGTTTCAAATTTGAAATCTAATATTTATTTTTTAAACTGATCGATTTGCCTTCTACTTTGTCTGCTAAAGCATCTAATTATTTTATCTATTAGTTACGAAGTTTTTTTATATGTTACATTCACAATATTAAGAATATCTTCTTTAAAAGTACTATTATAGCTTAATCATCAAAATACAATAAATCTAGAAACTAAGTAGATAAAGCTGTTATTTAATCTTTAGTCATTTCAATATACTTTGCATACCTACTTCATGAAGCAGCTTATAGATTACTTTAAAAATCCCTGTCACTAAAATAAAAGAGTGCTAAATTTTATTCAGTTGCATAATATAAATAAAGTTTCATAAATTATCAGCTAATTTTATATGTATCTATATACCCACTTAACTGTATTGTGTATGTATAGTTAAAAAAATATCAAATCATCCTCCAATGTGATGTGATGAGATGTGATATGGCTACTCCTTTATCAAATTCAGTAATCTCTCAGCCAATATGTCCAAAAAGAAACATGTTAGCCACCTTTTCATTCCCCATCCTACGTTTTTCACATATTCTTCTCTATCCTGCTCTATCCCATTTCCACAACAGCATCTTTGCCACTCCATGGCCTTTGGATCTATATCTCCCTTGTCTTTTTATAACCCCAGCATAAAGACCAATAGCTCACTTTCTATATAATAACTTTGTCTATATTTATTCTCTTACAATTTCATTATTTGCACCCTTTCTGCTTGTAAGCATTTATCTGATGGAATGATGCAAAATGGCTTCTTTTATCAGAGTTAGGGCTCTCAGCCACTATGTCCAGAGAAACATGTTAACAACCTTACCTTCTATTTTTATTCTCCATCCTGTTTTTGCCATATTCATCTTTATTCTGTTCCCTCCCATTTCCACAACATTATCTTTGTTCACTCTATGGCCTTTATATCTAGAACCCCCCCCCTTTTTTTTAAACCCAGAATGAAAACCAAGAATCCACTTTTTGTATAATATCCACAACTTCATTATTTGTACCCTTTCTGCTTGTAAGCATTTACATTCAATTAACAGATACCTTATATGTTTCCTGCTATGCTTACATAACTTGCAGACTATATTAGCCACATTTCTCCATTTATATGTATATCCTCTTGTTGCTGATGATTCTGTTTGAGCCTTAAACAATAAATTACTTTCTTGCTATTATCATAAATTAATTCACATCCAAATATTCTGTTTACTTATATATATATATATATATATATATATATATATATATATATATATATATATATATATATATATATATATATATATATATATATATATATATATATAAACTTTTTTACTCTCCATATTATTTCTCCATTTCTCCACTTCTCCACCTCTTCAAACAATATTTTTTATTAATGCATCTATTCTTCTATCCCATTTATTGCCACTATAACATTCTCTCCTAATGCAATCACCCCACCTTTTGTATAAGTATACTGACATAAAGTCTTTATCCAAATCTTTTGCATACCATAACTACCTTTCTGACTCATCTTATGGCCTGTCTTTTACTTGTAACTCAATTCAATACTATTTTGGCTATTCTCTTTTTATCCATAAATTGCAATCTACTGAAAATTTTTATTTTGCTTTTTGCATCTCTCATATAAAAACTTGACCATCCCATTTTCCCCTGAATTGTCTCCTTTTCTATCCACACTTCTGCATATAATGTATGTCTTCCTACTTCTCTTTGTATTTTTTTAAATAATCTAACATCTCTTTACTAACACATAATGCATCATAACCATAAGTTAACCTTGTTACTGCACAATGCTTGCTACATCACATTTAATAAATGAAAACACTTAACATCTTTATCACTCCTATTCTGTTCTTTGCTTCATTTATCAATTTCTTCTCCTATTCATCTAATTCCCAAATAGTTATATCTATTCATCACATTTAATTTTATATCCCCCAATAAAAATTCTTTCTCTTCTTTTTCCCCAACATTTATCATCATTACTTTTGATTTTTCTTCATTGAATTTAATCCCCATTTCTTTATCCACCCTTGTGCACGTCTTCAACATAACTTTCATATCTTCCCTACTTTCTGTGCCCAAGAATATATATATATATTCTGACCTATCGATTGTATTCCCAACAACACATCATGCAGTCACGTTGGACGAGCAAAATTTAACCTTCTATTGGTTGAATCTGATGCCCTTACTAGCACATCTCTCACCCCTAAAGTTGGCGCACCATAATCTGACCTTACCCTCATGCATCCTCACTTCAGAAAAGTATATGATATAAAATAAAATGGGTTTTATCTCAGTTAATAATTAATAACTAAAATATTCAGCATTAAAATCAAAATATTTCACTAGCTCAAATTTAAAATACAAATAAGGTTCAGGTTATAAAAATAAATTAAATAAATATTTAATATTTTCATGAGACTTGAAGTGAAAATACAGGTGACAAGATAGATTACATTGAGCAAATATCCCACAGGATACTACCTCAATGGCATAAGAACACTATCCCCCCTTTATTACTATTTCAAATAACAAACTCATAGTATTCTTACGACTTTAATAACTTCTACTCACTAAGATTAAACTAATAATTAAGTCTTAATCTTCTATTTGTAATAATCTAGCTCAATAAAATAATCTCAGGTTCATAAAGTTTATTCTAAGTTAATAAAAATACAGTAGTAAAATATGAGAAGGGATTTTATGTCATAATCTACTACACTGAAACTAATAATAATAAATAAAAGTAATAATATTCTTCATTGTTTAACTAATTCTGTATATCTTTTCTTTTTACTATAATTTTATTACCATAATAAAATAATAAAATAATTTTATATAATCTTTACCTTCATGTAATGATATAATAAATACGTGGTAGCATTTTAATAATCTGACAAACAAAATATGTGTGGCAACTGATAGCATATAATTTAATATAATATTGTAATAACTGATTTATGACCAATAAAATAATGTAAGATTATGATTATTTAATTATAATGAATACCAATAAAATATTTAAAATTCTTAAAATAATTCTCTATTTATCTTTTGTGCAAAATTATATATTTGTTTCAGTTATTATGCATATATCATGATTTCATGCAGCGATGTGGAGAAATAAATAACTCGGACACAAAATTTTTGAAATAACAAAATTTAACAAAGTTTATTACTAACAACAAATAAATAAACAATTTATTTACACTATTTACAGTGGATATCCTTAACTTTTTTACTTTACAGTTTGATCTACCGGGTTAAAAAAAAAATTATATTTCAATTACATCTTTATTTAGATTTAGGACAAAATTTTAAAAAAATGTTACTATTTGGTTTCTCATTATGGTTAACTTATTACAAATATATTTATCTACTTTATTAGCAACAGCATTTTATCCTTAATATTATTAAACTATCTTATTTTAAAAAATTCATACTTAGAAAACATTCCATAGAAAACAAAATTTTATAATGAGTATGGACTTCTCAAAATATAAAAAAAAATTTCATCTTGCAAAGTCAAAGATGTTACACAAAATATTATCCAAAATTCAGTACTAGATTTTAGTATTTATCACACAATGTTTACTAATCATAATATATTCTTCTTTAAGCCTTACTTTAGTATGATATAAGTGTAATCATCAATACATGTCTGTTAATCAATAAACAAAAAATATACTATGCATATTGTTTACATAATTTACTTTGTACTATTGTATTTTAAAAATATGCAATACTTATTTTCTCTTAAAAAAAATAATACTAAAGCATTTAAAATTATTATCACTTTAAAGAAAATATCTTTGTTTAGATACTTTATTTTAAAAAAATTTATATTTCATTTCCGAAATAAAATTCAAAATATATTCTATGATTCTTTTCTTTCCTTAGGATACTTTGGATCTTCAATTTTAAGTTATAACGTCCTATTCCTTCTAAGCAAATAAACCAATCTTATACAAAACGATAGCATAACCTAAGTTCTAAATTATTTATCATTTCTCTTAAACCTATCTTACTAAATGATGCAGTTACATGAAATAAAGATAGCGAAAACAGATGCATAGGATTAAGGAAGAAAGCTAGAGTATTACAATATATCTCAAAATCATGGTACTGTGCGAAGAGGTATGGCATTTACCTGCCTAATATCCTCTAGTACAGGGACGATGTTAAAGCTATTTCTTCAGCTTTATTAGAACATCAAATATTTAAAGAAATATAAACACTGTCCAATAAAATGTGTATCAGTCATAGGGCTATGTTAACTATGCTGATAACCACATAAAAACTAAATATTATTTCCATTCCTTATAACATCCTATTTCTTAAAACATCATCTTGGTTTCCTGTTCACTAAGTACTTCCAAGCCACTATCTCAACATTATTTCTCAAGATTTTTCTACATCTTACATCGATAAATAACTATCTGCATTTACAAAACAATAAATAAAATTCATTAATAAATTTAAAACAATCTAGCTGTTCCATAAGAAAAGTCTGTCCACTTCATCATTTTGTATGCTTAATCATATATAATCTAATCAGACAATATTTGAATATCCTAACATGAAAATTTTAAAAGAATCACATAATTATTTGTTATGTTGGATTATATCACTAATAAAAAAAAATTGTCGTATGCATATTTCCAAATCAATCCTATCTCATAATGTTTTTTAAAATGTTGTATGAAATGCGGTACATATAAGTAAAAAACTTTTACACTTCATTCTTCCAATTTATGGATGATCTAAAGAAAACAAAAAAATATACATTATAAATTATCAATAGTTATTATTATTACCAATAACCTTTATCTAGTCATCGTGTTCAGTAGGCTTCCTTTATCCACTTGAGCATTGCAGATATATAAAAAAAATTCACACCCATACACTTTATATTAAAATATTTTTAGCTAAATTATTAGATTGTTATATTATAAAATTTTAATATTAATAAATTAATGTTTTTATGTTTTTCCTAATCTTATATAAAAATTTAGATTTAAACTAGGTTAACAAAATAAAAGGAATCAAAACTATAGTTACATATTTTCTTGACGATAGTTCCTGATAAGTCCAAAATGTTTATTATTTTCTCTAGAGTTTTTAAAAAATGTTCTTCTCCAAGCGCGTTAAAGTTTAAAATAAAAATAATTATTAATCCATTTAGTAAAATTTATAGAAAATAATCCTTGGTTTTAGTATTTAGGATGATAATTATTAAATCATAATATTAATTAATCCCGTGAAGCTTCTTAATCTTCTCTACCAATATTCTCTGTGTATCCGATGCATCAATCCATCTAATTTAACTTTTAAAATATTCGATAAACTTTTAAGTACTATTTGTATTTCCATGGATCCATTTTTTATTCAACTATGTATTCACTTTTTTATATAAGTTTCCTTCTTAATACATTTAAACTTTCATTTGGTATTTTTATATATCACTTTAAAAAATAAATAAAAAATGTTACCTTCAGAAAGGATATAACATTTTACTCCTTTTGATATAATATTATATAAAATAATTCATGCAATATACAATTGTCTTATTACTATTTAAAAAATAAATCTTGGATAGGCTTATAAATAATAATGCGTCTCCAATTTTTTCATTAGACTCCGTATGATGTCCGTGCTGTGGTTTTTTTTTTTTATGTACCAAAAAAGTTCTCCGGTTATGCATAAATAAAGCTGTATCAATAAATATTTCAAATATTTTTTCAGTATTACAATTTATATCCATTTTATTTCGTAGTATATCCATTTTTTATTGCGTAGTTTAGGTTAAACTTTTAGATAAAATACGACTGGTAAGTACTTTAAAAAATTAGAAAATCATCTCCACGAAGTTTCTAAATATATAATTTTTTTCTAAAACTTTCTTTTGCAAAACACTTTAAAATTATCAATTAGTTTTTGCAAAATAAACGATAAGAAAGTACCAAAAAAAATTGACTTTCTCCGGTTTCAATACATTATTAATCTCCCCCTATACCCCCGTGCAATTCATATTTATAGTCTGTAAGAATACCTATTCCTATTGGTTAATTCTTACTTTAGCTTGAGAACAAATTTACATATTTTTAGTTTATAGTAGAATTGAATTTCAAAATTAGAAATTGTGACGTAATGAACTTAAAATATTATTTAAAATATTACTTTTAAATAAATTATTATTTTATTAAAACTATTTAAACATTTAAAATAACTTTTAAAACAATTTTAATAACTTATTCCATTTCTTAATATTCAATTTATCTATTTTTATTTAAATAAAATATTTAATTTTTATATTATGAATGTATTCGTCTTTATTACATTATTTAAAACATGTTATACGATAGTTAACTTAATGTTTAATACTATTTACTTTTATGATAGGCAATAATTCTATCCAATTCTATAATATAACTTTTAAAATATTTTAAACTTTGTTATTATTTCAAACAAGCATGTGTGTGAGAGTATACATTAAAAGTCACATGATTAATAACTTTGACAGACGATTTTTAATCTATTTCTCTGCCTAGATTTATAAAATTGATACACTTATTATATTATATAAAATAATTATAAAAAATTTGGAAGAACAATTTAGAAAATATAGAATTAGATATAATTTTCACCATCATAAAGTTTATTTTTAAAATATACTATATTAATTTTGACTATTAAATATGATTATAAATTTAAACATAGCATTTATTAAATTATCAGTTTTAAACTATTAAAATCGAATTTATTAAATATACTTTTAATTATTTATAGCTGTGTTATTTAATATGGCCAGCTTTTACAACCATATGAAACAATATTTTAAACTTTACATAACTACTTTTTAAATAATTCGCTATAATTTTATATACCACGTATTTTCTTTAGCTTTAAATTGTACTTTAAAGATATAATTGACTTAATACAATTACCATATTAAAAGAACATATTCTAAATTTAAAATTTTTAGTAATTGACTGTTATGAACTATTACCGACCTATAGAAAAGGGCACAATATATATATATATATATATATATATATATATATATATATATTGTGCCCTTATCTATAGGTCATAATAAGGTAGAATGGTCAATTGCTAAAAAATTTTAAATTTTAAGATACGTTTGTGTAATATATTGATAATAGTATGATCGATTAGATCTTATAGTACAATTTAAGGCTGAAAATACCTGGTATATAAAAGTGTAATGAATTATTTTAAAAGAAAACAGTTAAATAAAGCTTAATTATATCCTTGCTTATGGTTGTAAAAGCTGGCCATATAAAATAACACAGCTATAAATAGTTAAAAATATATTAATAATTCGAGTATAATATTTTAAAACTAATAAATTAAATAAATGCTATATGTAGTGTTATAATTATATTTAATAGTCAAAATTAATAGAATATATTTTAAAATAAACTTTATGATGGTGAGAATTATATTTAGTTCTACATTTTTAAATTATTTTCCAAATTTTTATAAAATATATCAGTTTTGGTAATTTAGACCGAGACGTAAATTAAAAAATCATCTGATAAAGTTAGTAATCATGTGACTGTATATTATATACCTTCACACACACGCTTGTTAGAATATAATAATAAAGTTTGTGAATTATGGAACTAAATGTAATTGCTGTCTATCGTTGAAATGAATGTTGAAATATTAAATAGTTATTTTAAATGTTTAAATGATGTAATATTTAAGTAGTGTTTAAAAGTTGAATACAGTTAATAAAAAATTAAATATTTTATTTAAATAAAAACAAGATAAATTAAATATTAATATTAAAATAGATATTAAATATTATTTTAATAATTGTTTTAAAGTTTAAATGATTTTGATAAAATTATAATTGAGTTTAAAAATACTATTCTAAGTAATATTTTAAAACATGACGTCATAAATTCTTTATTTTAAAAAGGTTTAATCTATTATAAAACTAAAATGTGTAAATTTGTTCACGCTAAAAAGTCATTAACCAATCAACGGAGGTAATTTAGCAGACAAAATATAAGAATTAGACGGAGCGGGAGAAAGTAATGTGTAAGTGAAGGAGGGAGTAACATATTTTTTTAGCTGTATAAGATCGTAAGCTAGAAAAGTGATATAATTTTAAAATTTTATATTTATTTTAAAAGTTTTTTTAAAATATAATATTTTGAACTGCCTTTACATGGAGGGCTAATTTTAAAAGTTTTCTTACCAGGATATTTTATTCAAGTTTAGCCAAAACCTTACAGTAAAAATGGAAATACTACAGAAAAAAGTACGCTAGAAATATTGATAAAGGAAAAATATTTGTAAAGTGCCTTGATACAGCTTTATTTATGCTCAACCAGAAACTTATTATTGTAACTCAGAGGAATATAATTTGGACGTTATACGGAAAACTTAAAAGAGAAGTTACTTGCCGTCAGAAAAATTTATGACGCACAAATTTATAAGGCTACTCTGAAGTTTTTTTATTCTTCTCTATGGAAAAATTAAGATGCGTATATCATAAAGAAAAAATTATGTAAAAGTTATAATGAAGAAAGAATGTTTATCTTTTTAAAGGAAACATTACAAAGTATATAGTACCAGAATTTTAAAAGAAGGAAAAAAGTTATAGAATAATAATATGAAAGAGCTATTGTGTTTTTATGAAAAAAAAAAACAGAAAAACTTTCTCTAAGAGGAATTAAAAAATATTATAAAGTGGTCATTGGAGGAATGCTTGATTTGGAAAATATAAATTTAAATTACTTAATGAAAATGAATCCATGGAAACAGAAAAGTTTTATTGAATATTTAAATCAAAGTACCTAGAAGATGCATCATAAAAGTCGCGCGGGAAAATATTAGCAGAAAATATTAGAAGAGAATATGTAGACGTTTTCTTTACGGGATTAATTGATATCATAATTAATAATTGTATTAAATATTATAAAAAACTAAGGATTGTCATCTAGGAATATTTATTAAACAGAGCAATAATTGTTTTGCCTTAAAATTGAACAAGCAGGGAGAAGAACATTAAGTGACTGAAGAAGAAATAATAAACATTTTTTTTTTAGCTTTAGTATGAACGGTTTTCAAGAAAATTTGATGAAGAAGTACAGTAAATATAGTTTGAATATTTTTTACTAATTTATTTTAAAATATAAAATGTTATGTGAGATTAGGGAAAACATAAAACATAAATTTAGTCATATTAAAATTTAAATATAATAGCTTGATAAAATTATAGAAATAGTATTTAAAATAAAGTGTATGGATGTGAATCTGATATCTACAAGGATCAAATGGATGGTGAAGCCTCCAGAACGCAACCAGGAGATAAAGGTTGTTTGGTAATTTTAATAGTTATTTATAATGCATAATGTATTTTTTTTTTAGATCATCTATTGACCTAAGAATGAAGTGTGAAAGTTTAAATTATATGTACACATTTTATACAACATTTTTAACATATTATGAGATAGGAGTAATTCGGATTATGCATACGATAATTTATTTAAAGTATATTAATCATATAATTTAACATAACAATTGTGTGATTCTTTTGAACTTTCATGTGATAAAGTATTCAGATATTTAAGTAGTTTGTATATGACTAAATATACGGAGGAAAGTAGTAAGCAAGCTGTCTTATAGAACAGTGGAATAGTTTTAAAATAAATGAATTTTATTATTGTTAGAAATGCAGATATGTATTTGTCGATGTACAGTATAGAAAAATCTTGAGAAATAAGATCGGATAGTGACTTGGAAGTACTAGTGGAGAGGAAACCAAGATGATGTTTTTTTTTAAGAAATAGGAAAAATAAAGGATTTGGATCATATTTAGTTTTGTGTGATTTCAGTATAGTTAACTAAGCCCTATGACTGAACACATATAGTTTGGACAGTGTTTTTTTGCATATCTTTAAACTTTTGATGTTAGAATAAAGCTGAAGAAATAGCTTTAGCATCGTTCCTATAATAGAGGTTGGTAGACAGGTAAAGGTCACTCCTCTATAGTGTCTTTTAATTCACTGTGCCATGATTGTCAAGGTATATGACGAGTAATATTCTAGTTGTATTTTGATCCTATGCATCTATCTTCGCTATCCTTATTTTGTGAATCTGCATCGGTCAGAAAGATATTTTCAAAGAAATAATGAATAAAATAGAACTGAAGATATGTTATCGTTTATGTAAGAATAGTTTATTTGCTGGAATGTATAGAATTGTGTAACTTTAAAATTGAAAGTCCAAAATATCATAAAGAGAGAAAGAATCATATAATACAATGTAAAATTAATTCAGAAATGAATATAAGATTTTGAAAAGAAATCTAAACCAAGTATTTTAAAAGTGATAATAAAATTTGAATGAATTTTTTTTTAATAATATTTAGAAAATAAGTATTGCATATTTATTAAGAAAATAGTTCAATAAGGTATAATAAACATATACTTGTGCATGGTATATTAATAGTTGTAATTATATCATCCGAAGTAAGGCTTGAATGAGAATATTAGGATTAATAAACATCGGATAATGAACAATAAAAAACCTAATACCGAATGTAGAACAATGTTTTGACTTTGTAAGATTCCATACAACCAATATAAAACTAAAATTTGTTATTTTGTAGAATTTTACTACGAATGTAAATTTTGTAAAAAATATAATTTTAATAATATTAGGGATGAAAAGTGTTTGTGATAATCATCTAAGAAATGCATTTTGTAATAAGCTAACCATAATAATAAATCAAGTAATAATACTGTATTTTCTTAAGTGTTTAAAAGATAAGATTTAACTAGGAAAAGTAAATAATATTTTGATTTCATTTTATAAACTAATAAACTAAGTTGAGATATGAGAGTAAGGGATATCCAATGTATATAGTGTAAAAATATTGTTAATTTATTTATGATGTTAATAAACTTTGTTTTAAATTTGTTTTAAAGTTTTGTGTCCGAGTTGTTATTTCTCCACATGGATGCATGAAATCACGATACATTTATAATTGAAACAGACATATAGGTTTTGCACAAAAGGTAAACATAAAAGTGTTATAAGAATTTTGAGAATTTGTTGGTATATTAAAATTTAAAAATCATAATTTTATATTATTTATTGGTCATAAGTCGGTTGCCACAATATTACATTAAATTATATGCTAATGTTGCCACATGTATTCTGTTGTCAGATTATTAAAATACTACCACGTACGTATTTATTTATTTCATTTAGGAAGAAATAAGATTATATTATATTATTATTGTTATTATTATTTTTATTATTATTAGTTGCTGTGTAGTAGATTATGACATAAAATTTCCTTTTCATATTTTACTACAGTAATTTTAAATCAGTTACAATACAATTTATGAACCTGAGATTTTATTTATTTTACTTCATTTTATTTAATTGAGCTAGATTCTTGTTATAAAGAAGATTAAGATATGATTATTATTTTAATCGTAGTGAATAGAGCTCAGAAAGTCGTAAGAATACTATGAGTTAGTTATTTGGTATAGTAAAAAGGGGGGATAGTGTTCTTATGCCATTGAGGTAGTATCGTGTGGATAATGGCTCAATGTAGTCTATCTCGTTCCCTGTATTGTCACTCCATGTCTCATGAAAATAGTAAATATTTGTTAATTTCATTTAAAAAATTGAACCGAATTTGTATTTTAAAATTAGAGCTAGTAATCATTTTAATTAATGCTGAATATTTCATTTATTTATTTGTTAACTGAGCTAGAACCTGTAATATTCGTAATAAACAGTATATTTTGGGGTGAGAACGCGCGGGGGGGGGTAGAATATATATATATTGTAACCAGTTGGGTTACATCACACACACTAATATAGTGTATGTGAATATATATATGTGTGTGTAAAATAAAGGAAAAGTAGAAATAAACATAGAATAAATTTTTGTAGATATTATTCTATATTTTCTAAAATAAAATAATAACAAGTAAAGGGTTAAATAACTCTGGGTTTAAAATAAAATTTCATTATGAAATTAATACTTTAAAAAAGGTCTTAATAAATATAAATATTGTATTATTATTAATTATTACTCTGATTTTGAAATTTAAAAACACCCTGTTGTATTTTTGAAATTTTAATTAAACAAAATTTTTATCTATTAGAAATCCCCTATGTAAAAACATGTATATGTTTTCAAAGAGATTAGTGAGATAAAAATAAAAACTCTGTTTTTAATCAAGCTGCTGTTATCACCATAGATGAGTCTATAAAAGGGCTGATAACAAATTAACTCCAGTCTGGGTAATGATTTTTGAAGAGAGCAGTTTGGATTGTAGTTTTTTTGTAAGAGCTGAACAGAACAGCTTGGCTACTAAAACTTTTTGAATAAGTGGCAGAAATTAGCTAACCAAAATGGATAGCTGCAGTTTGTTGTTAGCTGTAGTAGAGAGTTGGCAGAATAGTTATCATAAACTGAGGTAGCTGAAGGCAAGATAATAGACTGTTTTCCTTAGCAGGAGTTTGAAATTCACATGGAGAAAATGACCCACTTTTTTATGCTGAAATTCATAGCCTGAAATCTATCAAACCAAGACAGCTGATTGCCTGGAATAATCCTATATAGAGCAGAGACCAACTACAAATCAAGATTTTACATGGATTGCATACTTATACCTGATGATGACAACAAACATGGATTATATTTTTCTAATGGACCAAAAGAACCAGCTTGCTAAATAAATAATTATATAGATGCTGACTATCTAAAGGCAGAGAAATCCAGATAAATGCATATACAGCTGTGGTGAGTAGAGTTATATATAAGAACTAAATTTTAAATAATTTCTTTAGTAAAATTACATTTTGAAAGTGATGAGTGAATTTGTACTTTTTATGTTTATGGTGGGTGTATAGTTGAGTAGGGCTGTGTGGATGCAATGTGCTATGGTGCTCCGAAGTATATGCTCAGCACTGTCTAGACCTAGATATTGAGCTCCCAGGGTAGTCCAGCAGTGTATATGTAGGCCTCATGTATAGGCCTTGGTCTCATGAATAGACCTCTTCTAAAGCCCCTAAGACTCACAAGAGATGAGCAGGGCTGGCTCAGTGCCTGATATTTTTTCTGGATACTATTTCTTGTGGATGATCTGTCTAGATACTTAGAAGGGGCAGTGCTTAAAAATGAGGTATTTTCTCGTGACATCATGGGGCATTGTGTACTTAGTCCATGCTTGACTATCTACTTATCATGGCATGAAGAGCTGCACTTCACGTATTCACTTTTCCTCTCTCACCTTGCCTACTTCATCAGCATTAACTAATCAAGCAGAAAGACATTTTGAAATTTATATTTCCTTAATTCTAGAAAACGATTTTATCTTTCATTTATTGAAAAAAAAAGAGACATTTTAAATCAATCAACAATCATCTGTCAAAAATTTGATAGTGCTTGTTTCAAGAAAAAGACTATTCAGCAAAGAGAATAAAATTGCAAGAATAATCTGTAATAATTTTATTGTGATAAATACTAATGTTATGTAGATAAATTAATATATCGCACATCTGTGCAAATTAGATATCTATGCGTTTAAGTAAACCTATTATGTAAATGTATTTCATTTAACTGAAACTTTAATTATTTATTATATTTATATATAATTTAAGATTTGGATAATTATTTTGCAGCAAGTCAAATAGGTTATTTCACACACACACACACACATGTATATGTGCGTATGTTATCAATTATAACACATATGTAAATTTTAATCATTTTTTTGTTGTTATTGAATGTCAATTGAAATTGATTAATTGTATATTATAAATCGTGCGTCTGTGCGCCTATATATGTAAACCATAGTAATAACTTGGATTGTAAATTTTAATTTTGTAAATCAATGTAACAATTTAAATTTTGAATAGGAATTATGTAAATTAATGTGAAAACTTGAATTTTGTAGTAATCTTGTAAATTACAGAGGGATGACTTTATTATTGTGTATCTTTCAAAATCAGAACCCTTATAAGACCTTAATCATTTATTTATTTATTTTTTGTTATTAATAAACTTATATTTAATTGTTAAAAATTGTATTCCATCATCTCTTGTTCACATACAGTAATAGAGCCCATGTTCTCTGAGCTAGATTTCGGACATGGATAAATGGGGATGTGTTTAGTGCTTTGGGCATCCAGTGATGATCAATCATTATCCTGGTTGGCGCAAAAGAGGATACTCTTTAAAGCCCATGCACTATTATTTTTTTATTTTACTTTAGTCTTATTAAAAATTTAGGTTTATAGTTGGCCAGTACAAGTGGCCTGAGCATTGATGATGATCAGCATGTTTTAATGTCCCAGCATTATTGTTTAGATTTTCTAGTTGTGTATTTTAATGGATGGGCACTAAGCTGGTGCATCCAAGTCATGTTTATGTAATTGCCCAAGCTGGCAAAGGCTCAGAAGTTAGCCTGGTCTACAGAAGACCCATTTCCAATCCAGTCACAAGGTTGACTGTTGATTTATATTGTTTATTGTTCAAATCCAGCCACAAGATGGTCTGTTGATTTTATTGATTTATTGTACTGATTTGTTTATTCCCATCAATGATGATGATGGATGGTTCTCTTAATATTTACTTATACTTACTTTGACTTATTATAATGGTTGAATTTAGAATTATTATCGTTGCTCATCAGAGTAGCTGGCTGATCTCTCAATGTCTCAGAGATTTTTTAATCTCATACTCTTATGTCTTTAAATATTTACTTATAGATAATTTTCTCAAATTATTGATATTTGTATTTCATTAAATGAACTGCGAGTGCTGAGTTTCCATCACCCCACTCCCTTTTATATTACACCCATCCTATCCTGTTACAATATATATATATATATATATATATATATATATATATATATATATATATATATATATATATATATATATATATATATATATATATTTGTTGGCCACTTACCTTCCATTTCCATTCCTGCCCTAAGTTTTACCATAATCTTATCTGTCCTGCTCCATTCCATTTCCACAATATAATCTTTGTCAATTCAATAGGCTTTATATCTAAATTCTCTTATCTTTCCCCAAACCCAGCATAAAAACCAATAACCCAATTTCTGTATAATCACTTTGTTTATATTTTTCTTCCACAACTTCATTATTTGAATCCTTTCTGTTTTCAGACATTTACATTCAATTAACAGATGCTTAATATTTTCTATGCCTTCCTTACACAACTTGCAGACTAAATCACCCACATTTTTCCATATATTTTTCCTTGTTGCTAAACATCCTGTTCAATCCTTAAACAGTAAACTACTTTCCTTGCTATTATCATATATTAATTTGCATCCAATATTCCATTTCCATATATATATATATATAACGATTGAAATGAAAAATAGTATGGAGAGTAACGACATATTTATATATCGTTACAATATATATATATAAACTATTTTACTCTCCATACTAGTTCTTCATCTCTCCAACTCCCTAATCTTTATTGATCCATTTATTTTTCTATCCCATTCCTTGCCACTATAACACTCAACAATTTTCCTAACACAATCATCTCACCTTTTGTATAAGTATACTGCCATAAATTCTTTATCCAAATCTTCTGCATACTGTACAACCATTCTCACCCAGCTTGCTGCCTGCTCTTTACTCATAACCCAATTAAACACTATTTTGACTATTCTTTTATTATCCATAAACTGAAATCTACTGAATAATTTCATTTTGCTTTTTGCATCTCTCATAAAAAACTTAAACATCCTATTTCTCCTTGAATTGCCTCCTTTGCTGTCCACACATCTGCATCTAATGCATGTCTTCATACTTTGTACTTTTTCTAAATAATCTAACATCTCTTTATTAACACATAATGCATCATAACCATAAGTTAATTTTACTATTGCCACTCTCCTATAATTCTTGCTACATGATATTTATTAAATAAAAACATTGTTAACTTCTTTATCAGTTCCTATTTTTTCTTTGCTTCATTTATCAATTTTTTCTCCCATTCATCCAAGCAATTTCTCTAAATAGTTAAGACAATTCTCAAGTAGTTATACCTATTCACCACCTTCATTTTATATTCCCCAATAAAAATTCTTTGTCTTCTCTTTCCCCAGTTTTAATCATCATCACTTGGGATTTTTCTCACTAAATTTAATCACCATCTCTTTACCCACCATTGTGTATATCCTCAGCATAACTTCCATATCTTCCCTTTTTTCTGGCACAAGAAGGCATCATTTGCAAATAAAGACTCGATAATGTATATATTCCCTTGCCACCTATTAATGTTATCTCTACTCCTCTTCCTAGTCTTTCTATTGTTCTCTCCATTTCTTTCAAATACAACAAAAACAGAATAGATGACATGGCATCCTTGTCTTAGTCCTACCCCATTTTTAACTTTAATTGATTCTATATTTCCTAATTGATGCATATAGTAATTATTTTCATATAATTTCTTAATAATATTCTCTAAAGCTCCATCCATTCCCAAATTTACTAAACTTACCCATAATCTATTTTTATTTACTCTATCATATGCCTTATCTATATCTATAAAAACCATATATAACTGTCTACCTGTATTCCTACTCATATCCATAAGTTATGTAACAACAAATAAATGATCTCCTTTACATCTATCCGATTGCAAACCACCTTACATTTCTCCCACTATACTATTTTCTTCCATCCATTTTGTGACCCTTCCCACCATCATAGAACTTCATATAACACTGACATTACCACTATCAGTCTTTAATTGCTTAACTTTCTATGATCTTTACCCTTTCTTTTAAATAGTAGCTTTACTCTTCTTGTATTACTCCAATTACATGGAAAATCTCTCTTCTGTGCCATCTTATTAAAACATGATAATTTTAAATTTGCTCTAGGTCTTAAATTCATTACTATTTCTGTTGCCCATTCATCCAAATCTTTTGCCTTTTCTCATCAATTTTTTCCCTGCCTTATTCACTTCATTTTCTGTAACCCTAATATTTCCATTACTATTTTCTTTCATTTTTATTGTCTCTCTGTCCCTCATATCTAACATTTTTTTATTCATTACATACTTATTTAAGGTTGTTTCTAATTCTTCTCTATAGCTGCACTCTATTCCTTCATCATGTAGTAATGCTATTTTACTCTCTTTCATATTTCTTCTTTTAATGTATTTCCAAAATTTTTTACTCCCATGTCCACTTTTATTAATATCCTCCAATAATTTACTATTCAATTTCATTCTATATTTTAGCCAACTTCTTTTTTAAAAATACTTTTCCCATTTAAAATTAACATCTTTTTCATTTTCTTTGTTCTTAATAGCATACTTACATTCTCTGCATGCTTTTTATTCTTTTTTATATTTTTACTAACTCTCACTTTCCTATTACTTTCATTCTTCTGAATATTCTCACCTAAAATCCTATTTGCCACTTTTTCTACTTCACCACACCAGTACTTATATACAACCCAAATCAACTCTTCCATGCTTTCTTTAACTTTTATTTTATATTCTTCTAATTTACTCTTATAATTCATTCTCCATCCACATTTTTCACTATCCTTCCTACTGTTATTACAAGTTTCCATCATATTACTAACCATTTCTATTATAAAAAAATTGTGATCATTATTACATATGCTCTCTTCATTATCAAACATTTAATTTTCCATACTTTATTCATTCCCTCTTTCTCTACTAATACATAATTTATTATGTGAAATATATTATTTCTAGACCATGTATATTGTTCCTCATAAATATTTGATAAATTTTCAATGCTCAAATTCACTCTCTGACAAAAATTATTCAAAAGCTGTCCATTCTTGTTATTTAAATTGTCAATTTCTTTAATATGCCCATTCACACCCCTTATAACCATTATTCTTTTCCCCTTTTTAGAAAATTCTATATATCTTTAACCTAGGCATTCATATGTGTTACTGTTCCACTCTATTAAAGTTACACTACAGCCATCATTCACTATTGTATTTTCCTAACTTTATTTCATACTACAAATATTCTTGACATTTAACAGTATTCAATATTTTTTTGACCTAACTACTATACTACCACCTCTTTTTTCTTTTTCTTTTCTATTTATACCCTGCCATATAAGTCTTACAGTATATGTTCTTCTTCTTTTAGATATGTTTTCACAACTGGTAGTACCTTAAGCTCTTTATTTTTAACTGCTTTGTTTAATTACAGCCAATTTTCTGCTCCCCTACCACCTTGCATATTCAAATATCCAATTTTAATAATTTTTTCTTTCCTAGCTACTTTTTATAAATTCTTTTGACTCTTTCTTCGCCATTACATTTATAAATAATTTGTTTACCATTAATTTTACAGATCCATTCCCTCTCTACATTCTATTTTTATTTACATGAGCTATTCTTTGATTATTTCTTACATCCCATCCATTCTTCTTTCTGATGACACTGCCATTTAAAACCCCAACCCCCTTTATAAGCTTCCTGAACTATATTCTTTAT
This sequence comes from Epiperipatus broadwayi, assembly GCA_028023455.1. NCBI lineage: Eukaryota > Metazoa > Onychophora > Udeonychophora > Euonychophora > Peripatidae > Epiperipatus > Epiperipatus broadwayi. The sequence goes on from JAQFVV010006645.1 coordinate 160,574, forward strand.
AAATTCACTTCCTTGTTTTTCTAAGTGCAATCCATCTTCACTATATAATTTCCTCTTTCTAATAAAAGTTCACACATCCATAAATATAACATCATTTCTTTCACACAATTTTTTCAATCTCATTTATAGAACATGCCCTATGTAACATATACCTCTTGTCAAATTTTGGTAATAATTCAACTATTCCTACTCTTGCTTTTATCTTACTCAAATTCCTAATGAATTCTATGTACTCATCCATTACTCTCTCTCTCTCTCTCTGATGGCTCTGACAAATTATTAATCCCTACCATAACATACCTATCTCTACTCCCTTGCTTTTTACCTTATCTGTAATATCCCTAATTCTAGCTCAAGGCAAACATACTCTTATGTACCTGTTTCTATTTTCCCTTGTAATTATATCTTCAATTTCTCTAATTAGTGAATCTCCTATTAATACTGTCTCATATTCTACTTTGCCTACTTCATCTATAACATTTTCTACCACCTTCTGGACTTCTTTATCTACTTCTTATCATTCCTATTTAACAATTCTTTTATCTGGTCACATTTCAGCTCTACCAATTTTAATTTTACTTCTACATCGTTTACCTCTTTGTCTGTCTTACTTATTCTTTGGTTAACCATTTTCATTGAACCAGTAATTTTTCCATCCATATCTCTTGTCACTTCACTAAAACAATATTCTATCCTATCTTAGTCATTTACATTTTGTTCTATTTTACCTGACTTTCTCTTTAAACTGTCTACACTTGAAACCACTTTTTCACTTCTTTTATCACATTTGCACACTGTCTGCATAACCATAAACCTGTTACATCCTTCCTTAAGCATTTCAAGTGATAAACCTCATTATCTATGGTACACTCTGCCATAGCATGCATACTTCTTTCTGACCATTATATCTTTGGTGTGATACATATGCAAACCATATTCCTTATTTTTGAAGTCACCTATACTATATTTAACTTTGTGATTTCTCTTTTACTCTTCAAACCCCTTTACACAAAAGAAAAAAAACTTTATTTTCTTTCAATGGTAAAAGATAAACACATGTTTCCTGATCATAGGTTTCAAAACATTATCTTTTTTCTCAAATAAATCACTTCCTTTCTTAAATTAAAAATTCTTAGTAGCAAACTTATTAAAAAATCAACTTAATCTTATGTACAACTTACTTATAAAATCTCCTACACTAATACACACACAAAATGTTTTTTATTTTATTTCTATATTTAAAATGGCTAAATGAAACACTTTCTAAACATTAACAATTTCCAATTTTTCCTAACCCAATTAAATATATATCTCTTGATCACAATTTTCTCTCCACTTTCACACAATAAACAGACAGTCTTCGTAGCAATAATCTCAGATCATTTGCAACAGAAAAATATAAACTTTAACTTAACTTGCAGAACAGAATTGTCATGTCAATACAGCAAGGCAACCAATTTAACAGTAAGATATTCATCAACACCATCTGTGAATAAATATAACAACCACTTGTAAATATAACAACTACTTGTAAAAGAATATCACCATTCCAATTCCAAAAAAAGCTGTTTTAGAAATGTTTTTCAATGCATGACTAAATCTAACAACCACAAATATGTTCACATGTAGAAAATGCTTGTCCATTTATCTGTTTGTTTGATATTTTATGCTGTTGTCTTTTAATTTCTTCAGCAGAAAAATTTTCTTTTTTAAAATACTTCAACACTATATCTTTGCCATATCTTCCCAATGGAAACAATCAGCATTACACATTTCTACCATGCTCAAGTTTTTATAAAATATCCTTTTAGAAAGCCTTGCACTGTTTATTTATTTTACATGTCCAATCCAAGGAAGGTATGATTTTATAATAGTGAACTTTTATAGTATTGTTTCTAACAAGTTGAAGAAATTATTGTTGGCTCTATGATTTTGCTATTGTGTTTTAAAAAATTTTTTAAATCATCCTTAAATAAACTTTTTCTAATGCTTCTATATTGGTGCAATAAAATGTCCAAGTCTTTCATACAATAAATTAGGTAAAATAATAGCTGTATATGCAGCTAAATTAGTAATAATAATTATTGTCTTGCGAGGAAGTACTCTATTTTTTAACTCATTAAACCCAGCAACAGCACTTTGAAATCTGTGCTAAACACCAAAATCTAAATTCACATTTCTTCCTATAAAACTACCAAGGTATTTAAATTGGTTTATATTTTCAAGATGATAACTATCCAAGATAAAAGTGAAGATTTTATTTTTCCATCAGCAACTAATAAAGAACGTGAGGTTTTTTTTTTTATCATTAAGTATATTCTGTAAATTATCATTTTAGCTTGCAAAAATCTTTAAGCTGTCTTTAAAGAGTCTCAAAAACAACTGTCATAAAAAATGAGAACAATATTGAGAAAAATACACATCCTTGTTCAAGCCCAGTTATCTTGTCCAATGACTGAGATTCCACCTGTAGTAATAACACTTTATCACATTCTATCATGTGGAAGTTTATATGATAAGAATACATTTTGATGGACAACCAACTAATTCATAATAGAGACTTGTTCAGTTTAGTGAATCGAATTCCTTGACCAAATCAATGGAAACAATATATTAAATCATTTTTTGTTCCTGACACTTATATTGCATTTACTTGGCAATTAAAAACATTTCTATATTGCTTGTGAATTGTCTAAAAACATATTTAGCTTTTGGTAACTATTCATCTGTGACTGAATCAATTTATACAACAGAATCCTTGAATGTACTTTTGCTGTATTGGATATAATGATATTGTATGATAACTGCTTCAATATTATTTATTATCTTTGTTTTAAAAAAGGGAACAGTAGAAACATCCCTAATATTGGATGACACAATTTCATGTGTCTATATATTCCTGAAAAAATCCAATATTTTTGAAGCTATCACTACCATATTTTAAGATTTTTCCAGATATTTCATCAGGATCTGAAACCTTTCCATTTTAGAGAATACAAAGAATTGGTTTAACTTCAATTGAAAGTGAATATCTTTGTCCAAATCTACATGAGTAGATAAGACAGATATATCATTAAAAGTCATTATTTGTTATCTCAATTCTTGTACCTTTATTTAAAAAATGATCAAAATACTTCTTTCACCAGTTCAAAATATCATCATCCTGTGAGAGTCCAATTGCTGGATTTAATAGGATTTTGATATCATTACTCAGAATCATTTGTTGGTTTGGTTCATTAAAAAGATAAAGTTATCACAATTGAAAAAGTTCTGTATTTATTTGCACTCTTAATCCATCAATCATTTTTAAATCTTTATGTTATTCATATAGCATTTGTCTTCAGAACCCTCTATTTAATAATAAATAGAGGATTTTAAAGATCCATATTTAATGTATTGTTCTTCCAATCAGAAAATCACATTTTCTTTTAATGAAATTACAATGAAAATTATTGTCAGAAAATTATTCAAGATTTTCCCTGTTTTGTGAGTACAAGTAGATTTGTATCCATTACATACTCCTTAAAAATATTCCATGTTTTAATAATATGACAACCCTGGATGTCCATAAAAGAAATTTTAGTGTTTAATAGTGTTGAAATTTAGTATATGATGTAAATTTTTCTAAATAATGAATATCAATTTTTTTAATATAATTGAAATAAGATATATTTTAATGCATCTATCATTTGAACCTTGGAACACATTAATCTACAATCATTTCAATAATTTGCACTTGCAAGTACTCCTGTAATATGAACTCTTGTGCTTTAATTCTTAACTATAATGTAATCTATTAAATGCCATTGTTTTGAACATTTATACATTTATTTCTTTTAGTTTTTTTTTTTGTTTAACAAAGTGGTCATTCTATGTTTTTGTGCCAAAATTCAATAACTACAAACTACTGCAGCACCCATATCATTATTTCTGATAACATTTAGCAAAAATCTACTATTAGTACCAGCCTATTCAATAAAGTCTTTAAGAAGCAAAAATTATAATGTTATGTCTGAATTCTCTGAATCTAAGGTTGGAGCATTAAATGAACATGGGTTCTATTGTTCAATGAAATTTTTGTTAGCATTATCTCTTTATTGGTATAATGAGAAATTCTAACAATAGAAGATACTAAATTAGACTTAACAGCAAATCCAAAAGACCTTGCATTCTTTTTTCATTGACTTGTACACCCTTACAAAAACATTATAGCCATCTAAGACCTGCTATATCAAACTTACATCTTGGTAGCTCCTTAGCTGTGAGTACAGTCTTCGATTCTGCTCTTAAAGAATTTGTATCAAGTAAAATTTGCACATTCCACTTACCTTACTTATAGGGAAAAATAGATTTATAGTATTTATCTCTAGTACAGCAATTACTTTCTGTTTTACCATTTCTACTAATGTTATGATTATTATTTTATAATAAGTAATCCATTAGGCATGACAAACTAATCAGGCCACTTTTAAAATCCCATTTTGTAGATCCTTTACACTTTTATGTTAGGCAGGAAGATCCCTATTAGGACTCCCTAAACATACAATATTTGCTTGTTGAAACTTCTTTCTTTTTAATACAGTTCCAATCAATCTCATTAGTGATTTTATTGCCTCAAGGAAAAATTATATCTAAGATCTATTAATCTGCTAAGCCTGGCATCATTATTTTTTCTTAGTTTTCAAGAGTTTAAATTAAAAAAAGGGGAATTGGAATCAAAAATGTTGTGTGCATAGTTAAAGGATGAAAATGTGTTTGCACTAAGATGCAATCCCATTATCACAGTTAGTATAGGAAGATGATCAATGTTCTGACCTCATTATGACTGAGTTTTACATTAACTTAAGTGACTGAAGAGAAAATACTATTTTCCTTGGAAACAGTAATTAGCTTTTGATAAGCCAACATCCTGTACTTCAAGATAGCAGGAGGTACTACTGGTCAAAAATTGTTTAATATTTATTTAGTTAATATTCAGATATGAAGGTTATTTCATTATTTTCCATCTTTTGAGATTGTCAATAACATGAAAGCAGAACTTGGTTTATATATATATATATATATATATATATATATATATATATATATATATATATATATATATATATATATATATATATATATATATATATATAGTGACCTGTGCTATTGCACATTGTCCTATTCAACTGCTTAACTTATGTGTTCATACTATTTAAAAAAGAAAAATAAATAAGAGAAGAGAAAATGATAAAATGTATTATAAAAAAATAAAATATGTAAGGATTATGCTATCTAAGTTTTAGTTTGATATATTTAATATTCAAGTAATTATAAGTACTAAATATAAAATTTGTAATGACTTAAAATTATTAGAATGCTTTTAAGATAAAAAAAGGGGGGGGGGGCTTAGTTTATGCTTGGTTTTATAGAAAATGAAAATTGAATAAAGTTATAAATAATATGGTTGAGTATAGTTAATTTTCATGCTTAAAAATTATAAGCTAGTTAGTGGATTTATTTATATCATAATATCATTATTAAATTGTTTTTTCAAGTTGATTCAGAATTTATTTAAGTTATTATATTATTAGAGTTCACAATATTTACATAAAGTTAATGTATTTAAAATAAATATTAAAGTTAGTTAAAAATGCACAAAGTAACTATTAAACAGAGTAAATTAGAAAGTATGTAAAGTAAGTTCCTGTATGTGTTTGTATGTGGGTTACTAAAATGTTATTTGTTATAAGTAAAGTTAATTTTAGTTAATTATTTTACCTAAAAATAAATGAATGATTAATTTAAGATTCAAAGTATTTAAAATAAATCAGTTTAAGAGCTTCCAATAAATTAAAGGTGATAATTTAAAATAATAAATGTCTTATTTATTCTATTGTTTTATTTGTTATTAATTACATAATAAAAGTAAAGTTTCAACTTTGGAAAGTTTTAAATTATCTTGTGGTAATTAAAAATAGATCAATATTATATAATAATTTATTTCCATTTTGTCATTTACATATTTTTAATAGAGGTCAGATTTTTAAAATTCTTGTTTTTTGTTCCAAGAATCCTCATCCCAAGAAGACAGTAATATTGAATTTTAATGTTTTTAATTCTAAATTTAAAAGTGTTAATTTTGGAAAATTTTTATTATTTCTTAAATAACAATACATTGGTAAAAGAATAATGTGTTGATTTTTTTCTATGCCTCAACCTAATCTAAAAGCTTCTAAAGAAAGTAACAAAATGCCTAAAGAAAATTGTTGCCTTTTATTAATTAATTTATCCAACCATGTCTGAGCAGAAAGTTAGAGTGAAAAGGTAATATGTTTTGCATTATTTTTTAAAACCACAATGAACATTGTACTGGACCATTCCTATTTTATATTTCATATTTTTTACTAAAGTAAAATACAAACTAACCATTGAGAGACTTTTTAAATTTAATTTAAAGAAAAAAAATGCTTCAACAAAAATTGACCTTAGTTAATTTTAAAATGTGCAACTCCTGTCGATTTAAGTGATAATTTCATTTTTTAAGTGTTATTTTGATAAAGATTTTAAAATGCTGACTTGCCTATTTGATAAAATAAGATGAACTTTATTTTGAGATAACTGTATTAATGTTTTCAAGAGAATGTTTAAAATATAAAATAAGTGAATACATTATTGGAAGTTTTATGGAAAAGATATGACTTCAATGTATCACAATGATATGGAATGTAAAAAGGAACTATTTACATTTCTGATTTTTAAAATGAATAGTGACTTTTTAATTGCTGTAATTAAGTGCTCTTAATTAAATAGAATACTATTTTAAAAGAAGTATTTAAAATGTTCTTTAAAAATGAAGGAACTATTAATTTTTTATTTTTGAACATATAACCATGGACAAATTTAAACAAGATATTTCTAATAATGTTTGCTGCTAGAAGTATATATATATATATATATATATTCAGACAAGGTATAGTTAATTCTTTGAATAAACCTATGAGTAAATAAATGGATCCAAATCTTATGCAGAAATTGTTTGTTAAATGTTACTATTTTGTATCATTTGTCTCTAAAAGATCATAAGTGCTTTATTGTTGCAAAAATGTGATATACAGATGTGTTGCTTTTAAAAATAATTCTCTGGCAAGAGGACATTGTTTTCCGATGTTGGATAACTCACCACAGAAAGACTCAGATAAAGAGCTATGGGTGTTTTTTTAAAATAATAATTTATATCTTATACTATTTTAATATTATGCCAAGGTGTTTTCTTTAATTACATAATATAATTATGCATTTACTCTTATGATAGAGATGGTAAAATTATACATTTTTTTCTTTCTTATTGGCTTAAAGTCAATTATGAGGTATATGTGTCCAGGTAAAGATACACATCTCTTTACATTTATGAGTAACATTTATTAATACTTTATTTATTTTCTTATGTAAGTAATATTTACTAAGGCAATAAACCTTTAAGCATGTGTGCTTGAAAATATGAAGGTAGGGACCTCTACAAGTCTTAACCACAAGCTTACTCTTTGGAAGAAAAGAGGGGAACCCACAAAAGGAAACCCCTTCTTTCCTTATGAGTAAACAGCCAATATATGGTTTATCAGAAGCCTGTAATAGTTTTTAAATACTATAATATAATAATTTTATTATAAAGTTTTTCATATGACAAGATATTTATTATGTTATTTACGTCTACTTTAGTTTATAAAATTTTGTGTTGTTTTTATTGAATATGTATGTTTCTTATTAATTGCAAATTTTTATTATGCTACTTAAAGTATTTTATAGTCATCTGACTTGCATTTATTTGTTGGTTTCATACATTGTTTAATGTATGTATTTTAGAAATTGAAAATTTATTTCTCTAATTTTTTCAGTGATAATTTTTTTTATTGTGCCATGATTTTGCCTGTGATAGTGTGTGGCTTTATTAAATGTTGTGTCTTAATTATATTGTAATTTGGAGGATTTGAACATGTTCTCCTCAATGTTTAGTATTTATTTCTCATAAGAGGATTATATTTCTATATTTTATGATGATTTTTATGCTTAGCCATTGTAGCTTGATCCCTAGAGAGAATCTTTCCCATGGTATATATTCCATTTCCATGTGTTGAGACCTTGTCCACACATATTTATCTGAGAAAAGGTGTTGGAATATACCATTATTTCATTTCAATTGTGTAGTTAGATCGAAGCTTTTCTCCCTCATGAAGATATTTAGTTACATTTCACCATGTAAAGTGAAGTTATGGATGTTTTAAGATTGACATGGCAGTGATAAGGTAGAATTTTGAAATGTATAGTTGCTTCCGGGATACTCTTCTATCCATAGCATTTAGTTAAGTGAAGTAATGTATTTATTGTACTGTTGTGCCTTTCCAGCAGTTTACAAGCTAACCAACAAATAGGTTAATGTGTGGATAGCATAATAAGACATGCACATATCATTATCACCATCCAGAAGTAATTTGCAGATGGATTGGTTAGACAATTAATGAGTTAAGTAATTTATTATGTGGACATGGACAAAATCTAGTATGTTGTGTGCATGGCTTCTGAAATGTTCTTTCATATTTTTATTAAGTAAATAATGCCAGATAATAATTTTTTATTTGTGTTTTATATGACAATTAATATAATCTTAACACTTTGCTGGTAAAAATTCAGCTATCTGTTAGTTAGGATTTAAGCTTTTCTAACTTTTAGTGTGTTTTGTAAATGCTATCAATAGACTATTATAAGTTAATATGATAAGCAATAGTAACTTATTGGACAAAAAAGTGTATCTTAGTTATATTTTGTTTTATTATGTTTTGAAAGTTTTTAGTAAATGACTATTTTATAAAAATAGCATAGCTAGAAAAATATTAAAAATAAGTTAGCAAAATAGTTAAGTAGTCTTACTTTAAAATGAGTGTGTCATAAAGTAAATCACACAAACGTTTTGAGAATTCTTGCAAGTGTGTAGGCGACTATGCCATCAATTATTTTTATTGCATCCTGTATAATAAAACAGCACCTATGTTTGCAGATGACCTTTCTTTGGCAAAAGATATAAACAAATTTTTTAAAATGTAAAAATGTTAAATGTCAACAAATGTATTTATTTTTATTATAATTTTGTATATATATGATTTCTTGGGTCCTAAATTCTTAATTATGTTACAGAAATCTTGGTAAATCAGATAATAAATTTTATAAGACACAAATACAAAAACTTAAAAAAATACAAAAGTTGCATATGTATTACAATTCCAAAGATTGGAGTTGCATTTGAAAGAATTGAATATTTATTAGATTTTATTTTGAATCCATTAATACATTTTAGTCTACATATTATTGATTATTTTAGAAAGAGTATATTATTTTAGAAATTGATTTCAAATTGTATTGTCAATGAGTACTAGAATGATATAAATGGTACCCTTTCTTTCTAGATACTCGAATACCATCCTGGGTGAAAGACTTTAACTTTTCCAAATTTATATTTTTTTAAAAGATGCTTATTAGTGTGATTAAACATTTTTTTAATTAATTGTTGTTATTATTATAATATATTGGGATACATTAGCTTATAAGAGAATTGTATGTATCCTGTAGTCTACTAGGGTGTCATTTATTTATTCAACAATATAATATAATAATTAATATTCAAAATTAGTAAAGAAAGAATCTTGAGATCATTATAAATTATTCCATGATTCTTCAAATTAATTTTATTATAGCAAAAGTCAACAATATGGCATTAAAAAACTAATTATAGTTCATTGTACTATAAGAAAAGTACATTGGTTTTTATTCTAGAAGAGTATGTCAGATCAGATCATGGCAATAAAATGAATTGGTGATTAATATTTGTTTCTTAAGTTATTTCAAAAAGATATAATAAAAGAAGTTCATTATAAGATTTTATATCACATGCAAATTCTTATACCATTTGGGGAATGCATCTAAATATAGGGAAAGTTGCTCAATTTGAAGAGTAGTGTATAAGAATGAGTGAGAATTTCTCTTCTTAATCTTCAACATTATAATAATATGTATTTATCATTAGTTTAAATTCCCTTGTATTTTAATGCATGTTTCTGAAATAAATTTTACTATAACTAATGACCCACTGAGCTTAGCCATAGTATTTCATCATCATCGGGATGGTGGAGACATTGTTATTATCTCTGATAGTTTTATATTTAGCTTAGTATTCAATTCACTTTTTGTAAAGTTAATATATATATATATATTCTTAAATCATCAATCATATATTCTTGAAATATGGGTATAAAGTTATCTGAAAGAGACAGATACTTTAATTTTTAAAATATATATCTGAACTAGGGATAATCTCTCATTTCATAAATGATTAGTGTCAATGTTGTGAATGTCAGTATTTTGCCACATGTAAATCAAATTATAATATTTGTAATATTTCTTAATTCTCTAAAATTATTCTCAGTAAAATAAATCTGATGATCAGTTGTTGTGAAAGTTGTTTGATTATTCAAATGATGATGAATTGAATATAGCATTCAGGTAACCAATGACCATTTTTACTTAGTTCATCTGACAATCAGTCCATATCAACTCTATTACTATATTACACCACATTTATTCAAGATTAGAATTCAACTTATTCATTGTAGTTTTTGAAAATTGTGTATAACATTTGCAATATATACTCATTCCTATAGTTATTCCAATGATTTTTCTTTTTAAAAAATGACATCTTCAAACTCTACATCTTCACAAGAACCACACAATCCTAAAAAAAAAAAAAAAAATCAAATAATTTTTAAAACATATAGACCCTATATTTTAAAATGTTTCCAGATGTCATATCAAAACCTGTAACTTGTCTTTTTTTTAAAAGATTATTTTATCAATCAGGAATTTTCTCACATTTAAAGGATTCAATGATATAAATATATCATTAAATGTATTGCTCTAAATTATTAGATTATTCTTTCAAAGATATTAAAATTACCATCATATATGGATTTAATATGACTATGAAATAGTTTTTTTTTAGGTTTACATATTAGTTTTCTATACTTCAGTAAATATCTAAAGTGTCACTACCATAAAATGCTTATTTCTTTCATTACTAAGACTTCTTTGTTAGTTATTAAACTTTTATCTCTAAATTTTTACTATTTTTTATTCTACATTTATTTTATTACTAAAAGAAAAAAAAATATAGCAAATTGTTTTAATCAATTTGCAGATGATCCAATTATTGCCTTAGAACAAATTAGGTATTAAAAATGAAATATTTGCAATTTGGAAGTATTGAAATTTGCTGTTTATTACAATTTCTTTTTAATTTATAATGAAAGTGAGATTATAATAGTTTCTATTGAAACAGTAAGATTCGCATTCGAATCTTAAGTTTCACCATTTCTATCGTCTCTCACCAACCACTCTATCCTACCCAAATTTAAACTTTTTTGGTATCGAATTGTGTGTGTAGCAATAATGAATAAATATATGCAAAATCCACCATAAACACACACACGTTTCGATAACAAATTTAAAGCAATAGATAAAAATAATTAATGTAATTTGTATTTTTTTTTTAGTATATAAAAATATATAATTTTAACCATTTATTTTAAATTATAAAGTTCATTATTTATTGCTTTGTTTAAATTTAAATAATAATTTTAGAAATCTGATTATAATATTTAATTAAAAGTAAAAATAATCGTATGTTCCCTTTTGTATTTCAAATTTTAAAAGTAACGGTTGGTGAGAGATAATAGATTAATTAAAAAAAAAAATTCCCTAAAATATAATTACCAAAAATGTAAATGTAAAATTAAATGTGAACAATAGTAAAGCAGCTTTCTATATAAATTAAACATATAAGAATATATTGATTATCCTTGGGGCAAATGATTGAATCCAAAATAAAATATAACAAAAGGTAAAAAGATAAGATCAAGAAAGGAGAACATTTTTGACTTTCTCAGAACTTTCAGTTGAACTTTAGCTATGCTCTTGATCAGTTGAGAGTCTCCAAATATATATATATATATTGATTTACTTGCCACAGTATGCGTGAGTAGAAAGCGCCAAAGACTATTCTCCCTGGAGATGGTCAATTGTCTGCCATGAACCTACGCCCATGCCTTCCATAAAATCAACCAAAAGGATCTGCTGCCCACAATCAAAAAGCTGCTGCTGCTATTCAAATGACTAAATCACCTAAATGCTGGAAAGAATTGCTACTGCTGGAATCATGAACAATTTGCTATTGACCACTGATTCGGAAAACATCGTATAAAACAGGTACCTGTGCCCAAGCTCTAGAGTACTATACTAATATCACACTATAGCTCATTCTTTATATAACTTATAAACCATAAACTGTAAAATTCTCATTTGTAAAACTATAAATTTAATAATTAATTTATTACGTAAAATTTGTTAATAATCTAGCTTACCTAATTCTATCTTTCTTGGGTACGCATTTCTAAAATTTAGTTATATTATTTAATTATTGCATGCTTAAAAGATTTCTGACCAGACCTCGCCAAGTTTAAATTTATTTTAATCAAGATGGATGCCATCTTGTCCAGTGGCTTCTTAATATATTTCTTTTATATACTGTTGGATAGTCCGCTCGGAAATCTCCATAATTTTCTAAATGCTTCATTTATTGTAATGCGGGGGTCTACTATTTAGCAAGTGGCTGGCATATTAGTTATTAATACTCACCCAGCCTACCTATTGTTTTATATTTTATTAAATTTTTAAGTAATAATTCAGTAAATTACATTTCTTTGAGAGTCACAAACGTTCTTTATTAAATGTTGATAATGTAGGGCTGAGTTATAAAAATATATTTCAATCTTAGCAGAAGATTTCATAAATTATACATGTGTTATGTTTTAGAGACACGATGATCTATTATAAGCCTTGGATGCTCTAGATTCTTTAGGATTTAAAATAATCCCAGTCGTCCTACAAAAGCTGACAAATGAATGTCCCGTAGGACTTGACAACTGTCACGCAGCCCGGAAGTAATCATGGCATGAACCACTTGCCCCTGGTTATGCTTATGTGACATCTTATCTCTTTGGGCCTATGGAAACACCAGCCCATTGTTCTAAACTCATCCACAGCTTCACAGTTTCAATATACTGCCATCCTTAAATCGCCTTTCTAGACATACCACCTGTTTCTTCATATTAACTTTATATTCAATGTATAACTCCGTCTCTGCATTAGTGACATAACTCACTCTCAAATAAATGTTTGCCCATAGTAATTAGTAAATATCTTTAATTAAATAAACATGTCTGCCACTATGATTAATCCTACTTTAGACTCTTGCATTGCAAAGGTATAAATCCCGAAGGCATGCTTTTGAAATACAGTACTTGCTCGAGAATTTTAGGTAGCTAGATTACATCAGCCAAATAAATATCTCTTTGTAATATATATATATATATATATTGTAACGTTTTTCATTTTGCTAGGCCTCTACATGCTAATATAAACTGCGCGTGAGTTGATCAAGCTGTGTCAAAAAAGAAGAAAGTTATATTTCTATTCTAAAAACATAGCTATATTTCCTGATCAACTTGGCCTAGAATTATTGCTAAGTACAATCGTGAGCTGACTCAGTTTTTAATTTCTACATGAGGGCGCCAGAGTCGTTAGACCCACTGAGTCGGTGTCAAACATATTGTAACTCGTAAACTAAACAGAAAAAAAAGTGCTTTTAAACTAATCGGTATTGCATCATACCGTAACGAGAACTATTTTCTCCTTTTTGATTATTATTTCTGGGCTTGTTTAAATACATTGGCAAGGTAAATTCCATTTTAAATCCCACTAAATTAATAATAAATTTAATACTAAAAAAAAACAACTATTATTAATAACGCACAATGAAAAGGTTGATAAAAGTAAAATCTCTTTTATTCTAACAAACTAAACATATTTATAAGTTAAATTACGAATTAACTAAACAGGAAAGTACACACACACCAATCCAGATAATGAATCGATTAACAAAAACAGATTAAGCAATTAAAGCAATTTAATAGTGTCCCAAGATCTTGTATAAAATTCTTTATTAGAAAGTCCCTTGAATACGAAAAGTCTATATCAGGATGGTAGTCTAAGCTTAGATAAATAATTGTTTGCAAACTTTTAAGTCACTATCAGGAAAATTTATTCTTAACTTACTGGTAAGTTCATGTAGGTTTATGGAATCCCAGATCATGAGAATTTCCATTGGTCTCTCCTGCCGGCATCTTCCATTATTGTTCCGTTCTATAGCTGGAGAAAAGGCACGGTTGTAGTGACCCTTTTATTGCAAGCGGTCTTCACAAGTCCGTTTCCATGCTTGCATGACAGCTTGGTACTAGCAAGGGGCATACCTGTGTAGAAGTATATTTCTTGCCACAGGTTATGCTCGTGGAAACCTCCAACTTTCAGAGACGTAACTAGAAGTTAAAGAGAAGACCCAGATTGAAGTTGTCATCTCCTTTTTATATCGCGCTCCATTTTTGGAACTTCTGCACACTCTTTTGTCTTTTTATCAGCATATAAGATAATAATCTTATACACTCTCTCTTAAATTTAAGTTACAAAGTTCTCTTTTTTTTTAGCATTATTCTTCCATCTTTAATTAGCTAAAATATTTTTCTTTTAGCTTATACTTTTGGAATTCTTTTAATTTATCTGGATTAGTAATCTGTATGTCATTTATTCTTTCCAATTAGATAAAAAAAAAATAAGAATGACAATTTTAACCTTCATTGCACGTTTTAACAAAAATTATACTAATCAAAAAAAAATCTAAATTTACTTTTTTAGCTTTTACCAAATGCCAATATATTTGTAACGTATATAAATAAACGTTACAATATATATATCTTTGTAATATATAACAGTAATGGAAAATCCCATTACAAAATTTTAAATATAATCCAATATTATTAGTTAAATGATTTATTATAAAATATTCTAAATAAATAATTTTAAACTATACGTCTGCCGTTTACATCTTTATTTGTTTGATACCCATTTCAATAATCTCCTCAATCAGGTAAATTTAAATATTTAATATTAATGTTATTATTGGCCAACTCAAAATAAAATTTTTGATTCTCTTGCATCTCCCTGATCACTGTGCCTAAATAAGTATTTACTAATCTAGCATCAGCTGCATTGTTTCATAGATTGTATGGTGGAACTGATAAACTATATTCGAACTCAGTACTACGGGCGGCTTCGCTACCTAGATGGTGCTGCAGTTCTGTGTGGTGGTCGAATTCTGCACTATGTTAATGAATCACACGTTTCTGACCATTACACTATTTTGAATTATATGTGTTTATTATCATATAACTTGTTAAATGCAAGATAAGATTGTAAATAAAAAATTAAATGGTTTATTGCTCAAAAATTCGTAAGACTTTCAAACACTAAAAATAACTGCAACTCTTCACACAATGCAATATAATTTTATAACTATATAATTTTTAATGCAATATATAGGAGTATTTAGGTTTGTTATATTATATAGTATGAAATGATATTTTACTGTTGCATATAAGTTTTGGAAGAACATGTTATCTCATGGTAGTTTTTAAACCATGGTCACTGTGTAATATAGGTAGAATATAATTTTCATTGAAATACTTTTGGTGGATATAAATGTTTTTCAAGAACAATTTGCTTTCTATATGACTGAGATGAATTTTTCTTATATATCATAGATCAATGCTTTTTTTATAAACTTTATTTTTTTGGAATATTTCTAGAAAATTCAATTGAATTATAGAGCTTATTTTGCGAGCTCTATATATATAACAGATGAAAGAAGAAAACATTTATTCTATCTTTTTAAACTAACTTATTAGTTGATATATGACCACCATCTAGCATAGTCATAACTTTTTGTATTCTATGATTTATAGTGGCACATCTACTGTCATTTCAGTCATATTTCTTTATATCATTATTAAACCTTATTCTTTTCATTGATATTCAGTTTTTCTAAAGGAATCATTTTGTAAACATGTTTAAATGTCTTATCTTAACTAAGAATTTGATACATTATTGATTTTTATTGATCTCAGTCAAGTCTGGATCTTTATTAAATTCTGTTAAAATTTTAAAACAATTTTTAACATGTAATTTAAACTTATTGGAGTATTTTTAAACATTAGAAGTATCAACTCTTGACACTATTTTTTAAAAACTATTTTTGTCTTTTTAACTTTGCAATTATCTTATATCTCAATCATTTAATACATATATTTGCAGATAACTAAATAAAGTGCAATTCTAGTTTTATCTATTGGACTTATTACTCCTCTCTTTGTTTATAATCTGCTACAGTGGCTGATGATTTTGTAGTATCTAAAAAATGAAAGTCATAATTTATTTATATCATGATTGCAAGTATTTTTAAAAAAGTCAGTGTTGATAGACATAAACACACACGATTTATTCTGTCTTCAAGAAAACACAATAGTTTAGGACTACTAGTTATTCTAAAAAAGAAGATAATCGTGAATCTTTGCTTTCAAACAAGGAAATATGTAGTTGAATAAAGCACTCAAATTTGTCTGATATATAATTTATATGATAGTAAAAGCTACATCAACAAGAATGTGTGAAGTGGACATTAGAAATTTATTCTGTTTGGTTTCTTAAAAACCTTAGAGAGAAATCAAACAAATCTCATATCAGTTAATAAAGGATAAAAAATAAACGTTATTATAAAATGTAAGAATATTTTTGATTTGTTTTTTAAAACATTTTTTATTTTTTTCAGACAATAACTAGAGAAGAATATTTTTGCTTCCCATTCGATGAATCACAGCAAAAAGACTTGCATCTTCTAATCACATGATTAAACATGCAAAAGATCATGTGATATTCAAGCACCAAAAGTATGAGTTGAGATTGCAATCCATTATTTTATCACTCTGCTAAAGTGTAAAGAGTGCTAAAAGAATTGTATTAATTACAAACATTCGCATGTGTTTAAAGTTGGAGTTTAATTGGTTAAGCAAATTATTTACTTTTAGAATCAGCATTTTACAGTAGAATAGTTAAAGTTAAGTTTTCTATTAATTAAAAGGAATATAGTTGTTTTTAAAAAAAAAAAAAACATATTTATTTAAGCAATTGATACAACTTTATAACAAAAATGATTACATGAGTACCAAGTAATGTTAAATGATAAATGAGAAGTAAATACATACATAATGTGACCTGAGAAACCGTGTGCAGCATCCGAGTCTCAAGGTTTTTGAATCAACGCTTCAGTAGAGTTCTAGATCTATCCGTTACTTTGTTCCAATTGAGCAATTATGCATTCCTCTTTGAGCACTAAAGGATATGTTAAAAATCTATGAGTAGTCAAGCGTTGTTAGCTGAGAGATCAGTGCAGCCACCTTGCAAGCAAGCAGTTGTTTGCAGATGGTTGTTGCGGGTTCGCCTCTCGGACGTTGCTATGACATATGAAAAAAAATCTATAATGAGTATGAAACAGAAAGCTGAGTGGGTTGGGTGATTGCTGGCTAGATCAGAGACTCACTCCCAATCCACCAGTTCAAGTCTAAGCTTCTTGAGATCTGTCCATTATTTTCCTATAAGTTGATCTATTCAGTTCATGATTAAAAGTGTTAACTTTTGTCGTTGAGGTAGACAGTGTGTCAATCCGCTAATTTCTAGTCTTTAGATAGTCTGGGAAAGATCTTATATATGACTGTCCTCATTTTGGTAGTGTGTTAATGAGGTAAGACACTAATTTGATCATTTATATCTTGGCAGTAATCAGTGCAGACATGGAGATGCCAGCCCAGGTTTGTTGGTACAACCAATCCGGAGCAAACATTTTATCTCTGATGGTATTACTCTTGATGAGTGTTTTAAACACTTAAAGGGTACTGGTGTTTGCGTTGCCCAGAACAAAATCGCATCTTGTTAGCCAGATAGCAAAGGATAGAAAACTTGCTAATCTAATGTTAGCGAAATTGCCAGCTTTAATTGCTTGCTGGACTAAGAATATAGTATTTTATTTAAAACGCAAGCAAAAGTTTTAATACAGTTAACTTACTCCTATAATGTAATAAATTTTAAATTGATCCTTTAAATCTATTTTCATATCTGCATAATTAAGAATAATTTATTTTTAATATAATAATTTAGAAAAATATATTTATGAGCAAAATTAATTTTAATTTAATTAGTTTAGCAACATATTTCAGCCATTTATTAAGTTCAAACAATATTCGTTTATCTTCTAATTATTTTCAATTTCATTTTATTTAGATATCATTTTATTCGTAATAAAGCGTAAATAATCTATTGCAGAATAAAAGGGTCCCAACTAACCCTTTGAAAAGAAACAGTGAAAAAAGGTATTATTCACCAACTTTGACAACAATTAGACAAAGTTTTAGTATTTTCCAACATTGTTTTGCTTTGATAATTAATTGAATGATTAATTGAACTGATTATAGATTGGTTATCTAAAAAGATTCCTAAGCATATTTGGAATCTATATTCATTATTAAATTTAATTTAATTACTGTACTTTTTATTATTAATAAATAATTTTATTATTAAAATAAATACATTGTGTTCATTAGTTTTTTATCTCAATATAATGGACATCTATCTCATGTTCTATTAACAATAAATTCTCCATTCATTTTTTTAAACTCTACAATTTCTGAAGAATACATAATTATCATTCACTATTGCACTAATTTTCTTAGTATTGTCTTATTTTTTTTTAATTTTATCTTTATTAATAAAATAGAATTTCTTTTTGTTTGTTAAAAGAGAAAAAATATTTTTCATTACATATTATCATTTCTCGACCATTGTCGATCACTTCAGGTTAAAAGTTACTAAAGTTTAATCCAACTTCTAAGATCAATAGCTTCTCTTCTCCATAACATATCAGAAATTTTTTTCATTTAATTCATCCATCTCCATGTGGTCTTTTTCTAAACATTTTATATTCTCTTGAGAACCACTTTAAAACTGTAACTGTCTTTCTATTAGCATTTCTTTTAGCAATATGTCCAATCCAATTTCATCTATTAATTTTTCAATAAAGTTAATGTTATCCAATTAGATTCTCAACCATATGTCTTTTTACTATCTTAAAATACATTTCTGTACATTGTCAAGTGATCTGAATTGTTAGTCTATTAATTGTCCATGTCTCAGATCCATAAGTAAGAACTGGTAAAACATATCTATTAAAAATCTTTTTTTTCCAACACATAGGCATATTTTCATTTTAATATTATATTATTTCTAACAAAAGTATTCCATTTAAGTTTATTGCTATGAATAATCACATTCATTATGTTTGCATCTATATTAATAATATTACTAAGATATTTATTTGTAGTTGTTAATTTTTTCTATTTAATATCTTCTGGAAAAATAAAAAAACAAAACAAATAGTATAAGGAATTACTAAAATAAAAGATTATGATTAATAGCATAATTACTATAAATTTAATTCTGAATTCTTTTATAAAAATATACATAAGATTTATAATAATTCAATATCTATAGATTTTTTTATTAGCTCTAGGTAAAAAAAAGTATATATAATACATTGTTAGAAAAATATTATATATAAATTTTATCAGATATTATTAGTACAGAACTAAGCAGTATTTCTTGCACATATAGATTTATCTGTTTGTCTATATTCTTTGAATTAATCTCATTCTCTCTAGTCAAGATGCAATCTGTAGAGTCTATATAAACATATTGGAGGTTGCCATGGCTACAGATTGAGATTGTTGGTTGTCATTGATATTGGTTAAGTGTTGATTGCTTTCATGTATTTATATATATATATATATGAGAGGGAACCCAAAAATAATGAGAATTTTTTAATAAAAAATGTTTATTTATTTTTAAGTGTATAAATTTAATCTCTTTCAAATTACTATCCATTTGATGCAATACATTGGTCTAAACATATTTTTCATTTTTCAAAGATCTCTCCATTACTTTTTCCCACCACTTCTAAGTCTGCAAAAAATGACACATTTCTTCATTCGAGAGATTACAAAAAAATTGCATGAAGCAAGATTGAGCGAATATGGCTAAAAGTGTTTCACATTCAACACTTTGAGAGATGACACTTTGTTTTGGTGTGGAGTTTGCACTCTTTTCTTTATCACAAAATGGGATTTTTACATTTTACCATATTACATAAATGTTTCAAATCTTGCAGATAAAATGCCTGACCATTAAGAACTAAATCTGAAAGAAAAATGTCATTTGTTGAACTTCACTTGTCAAGCTTTTTAGGAATGTAGTGAATTTAACATTTAAACCACATACAAACTTATGTTTTTATGAGATCAGTTTGCTTATAATCTGTTTCAAACATTACAACTGATTTCCTTGTCATTTTCTGTTGACAAAAACAGAATTTCACATTGTTCAACCTTATCAGACATTATAAAAAAAAAAAAAATCAATAAAAATATGAAATGTGCTTTACAAAAAATGTACTATGTGGGTCCACAATTTCACATGGCAATGTAATTTGACAGATTTATGCAGAAGGATTCCTGCAAAAAAGCATATAACAGCAAATAAGAGAATGATTAGTTATTTTGGGGTCTCTCCTCGTATATGTTGTGTATCTTCAAAAATGAATGGATGGATGGATAGATGAGTGAATGGATGGATTATGTATATAAACAATAATTGGTATTAAGTGTTAATTGCTTTCATGTATTTATATATCTGCCTATATACTGTGTATCTTAATAAATGGATCGATGGATAGATGAATGAACACATGGATAGTATAAATAAACAATAATCTAACAATATTTAAAAATTAAAGAAGACAAAGTTGAAATATTTTTCACAAAGTTTATTATATAAGTAAAACATAAAGTAGAGAAATATATTTTATGAAATACAAATTAACAATATTATTGAAGCAATAAACATTAAAACCTATACAAAATTTATTGATTATAAAGCATCTACGTTTTTTTGTTGTATAGCTAAATAATATATTTATATTACAAAAAGAATGAGATGAATAAAAATAATCCAAGTTTTATAACATAAGGAATGAGTGAAAATAAATGTTTTCACAAAGTTAAGAAATAGATCATTTTATAGTTCATGCAATATTTACATATAAGGTTGATTCATTTTTAATAGAGATAAATTATTAAAAATAAAAATAAAAATCAGTTTTAATAAAAATACATTCACATTATAAATATATTACACAAAATATTAAAACATAGCAGAGATTACAAAATATAAATACATTAGTATAATTAAAAAATATATGAGAAATATGTTGTTATATGAAACCATTAAACAAAGCTATCAAGGCAAAAGGAGGAGGTCACGCAATTGTGATCTGTTTTGTTGTTGTAACGTAATGAGTTGACTCAGGGCACAAGTAAAACAAGGCAAATTATTGGGTAAAAGGCAAAATCTGTGATTTCTGGGTAAACTGTGTACATTTACCAAAATCGTTCAACTTGAGCATTTTATTTAATAAACAAATCCACAGCGTGTACTTAATTTACAACTTCTATTTTGCTTTATTACTGATTTAATTTTTTTTTTAAAAAAAAAGTTTGCATTTGTTTAATGATTTAAAATATAAAATTTGAAAATCAAATATTTGTTGAAAAATTATACATATGGTGGTCAGCAAAATTTGGATCCATAAGCAATTTGTATTCTTTCCTCTTAATCTTTGGTTGCTGTTTTTTGAGAGAGATTAAATATTGCGCAGTAAATTAATATCCATTCTAAACTAACAAGGAATAAAAGAATACAGACGATGTTAATTTTTTTTTTTTAAAAAAGTTTACAGCGAATATTGTTGGAGAGCTCAAATTCTTTTCTATTTGGTCAATCTAGCTATTTTCATGTCTTCATTTTAAAATATTCTGCATATCATTAAATATATAAAAAATATATTATAAGGAATTCAAGGGCTTATGAATCCAAACGTTTAAACACGCTGTATGTGTATTTATATATATTAGTGTATATATGAGTTTGTATTGTATATTTAATAATTATGGTAATCCTTCGTTATAATTAAATATATATATATGCCTTGTCAACATAAAATATAATAATTTATATATGTGTGTGTATTTATTCTTATCTAAAGAATAAAAAAAAATAAACGTGTCTCCAAACAACAATTTATTAGCATAGTGAACAATATTTATTTTTTCACAGTTTTTCTGTAGAGACGTTGAAGAACTTTTATTCTGTAGTGAATATGTAGGATTGTTATATATATAATAATTAATAAATATAGTGCTTCAAATATAGTGAGCAGTCAAATAATTAAACTTTCTAAATTTTCCTAATATTGATGAACAATGCATCAACCTTTTTGCTAGATTGCTTAAAACATCCATATTGAAAGAATGTGCTTACATCTGGATTTGCTAAATAATCTGGCAATGAGGTTAATGCAATGATATCAATAGCATTTGGAAATATATATTTATATTGATTATCATCAGTATCCATACTCAATATAGAGAATTTATATTAGTTGCTTTATTAATCTCATATCTCACCTATCTATCTATTTATATATATATGATATAAACAATTGTAATTAAGAAATTACATCAATGTAAACAATCAGAAATAATTTTACCTTTGATTTTTCCAGGAAACTATCAACTACAATTTAATAGTCCTGAAGTTTTCTCTATTAACCTATAATAGCTCTTTTACCTTGAGTTTGATTTAGATTATTAATATTTAATGACAAACTCATGTCATAAAAATATATAAGGAAAAAAGGAAAACACTTCAGAATTAGCAGTAAATAAAAAAATGTGAAAATGAACATAGTTTTAAAAAAATACCTAGTTTCATTGTTTATCAAAGATAAAATTCATAAACCATACTTTAATTCTTCAACCACCTCTTACGAGGCATCTCGTCGACATCTGATGTCACACTAATTCTGCTAGTTTTAATGGTAGAATATTCGTTTGACAGTTATTGATTAGGTTTTTAAAAGTTCTGTAAGATGGTGCCCTCTTCCGAATTATTTTACAAATAAAAAATAAAAAAAAAACCGCATTTAAAACTAAACAAAGAAGAATCTTGTCGGTGATTGGCTGTCAGCCGGCTCTCAGCCGAAAAAGACATTCTGATTGGCTGGAAAGAACAAAGAAACCGCCTGATCAAAGAAAATAAAGAAAAACGCTGAGATTTTCATTTCAAATGTAATTTAAAGTATTAAAAAAATATAAAATGAGAAATTAAAATAGTTTTTTAAAAAATATACTAAAAAAACAAAATTATTTTCGAAAAATATTGAAGATTTTAGTAAAAATATTTAAGATTTAGCAAAAAGAAATCTTTACTTTTCCAGAATGTAAAATTGAAAAAGCGTTTGCGTCAGCACTTTTTGTTTAGACATTCGCTTTATATTTGCCGAAATTGAATATATTTTATAATAAATAAATAGAAATTTATTTTTGAAAGAACTTTCGTTCTCTTTCATAACCTGAAAAATTAGTAATATACTTTTTATAAACGTATCTGAGTTGAATTTAATATTATAGGCGAATATGTTTTAACAATAGGCTTTGTCTTCAGTTTGTGAGTTGGCCAATTAAAAGATTTGATTTTTACCTCATACAACCAATAATATAATTAGCGGTTAAAGGGTTAAATGTTATTTATTTCTTTTAAATGCATTTTATATAAAAATAAATTTAAATTAAATATAACTATATAAAATGGTATGTCATAAGTCCAATATTATATATACATATATAATTTTAAGGATGACACTATATTACAATTGATTTACTATTGAATGTAATCAGTTTAGTTATGGCACAGGTAAACCATGAATAAATACAGATAAAAAACTAAATTTTACTAATTGTTAATAAATATTAGACATTTACCATTTGTTCAAATTTAAGCACTTTTTATTTTAATTATAAATAAATTAAATGCTCATCTGACAGTTTCTGAGAAAAAATAACTTCAAAAAATTTGGTTATATATTTTTATAAATATTTATCTGGAAGGCCACTTGAAATTGAGGTATACAAAGATAAAATTACAAATGATAATCATTCTCATAAATCATTATTTAATCATGTGATAATATTTTTCTACATATCATTTTAAATGTGTTTGTTTGATCTAATAGAGAATCTAAATTTGATGAAATATCCAAATAATTGTGGACGTATTGAAAATACTGTAAAGCTTTTTTTCTATATGACAGAATTTAATAAAAATAATGTTTATGTGTATATATTCAATTCATATAATATTTATTCTCAGTCTTAATCATTATTTACCTCAATGACTCATTTAAGAAAATGTTAAAATTAGAATTATCTTTTTAAAATATACTAAATATTCCAATCAATCTTTTGTTAATAACTTTATTGTATTTAATAATGTACTGCATCACTTTTATTTTTATTTCCTGGTTGTCTCACCTATATGAACAAGTTTAACTTTTTCCAGATTGAAAATGTGTCCATGTTCCTTTTCATGATCCAAAAATACAGATATATGCACTGAATTTTCCTTAGCTTTCTTATATAAATATTTATGCTGTTTAATTTTAGATTTTATATTAGCATAGAATTCAATGTAATATATAGTGGAACACCCTAGGTCATTACATTGAACAGCTTACACAATTTATAAAAATTCTACTCTATCAATTTTAATTTTTGTATTATTAATCAGTCTATTTTAAATAATTAGCATTCTAAAGCCCACATTAAATATTTGATTATATTTTTTTTTCTTATTTTAGTTGCAATAAAATAAGTCCATGGCACAATCACCCAAGACATTGTTTTTTATACTTGCAATTTTTCATCTCATTTTAAAATTAAAATTTATTATTTTGTAAAGGGTTTTTCTCTTTATATCAAATTTTAGCTAGTTCCTCCACATATGCCTCAATATTATGCTTCTAATCTAATGCACATCCACATAAGTGATTATTCTGATTTAAAAAGCCCTTAAAATTAGAAAGTTTATATGGCATTAGAGTTTGAGGTTGTGGATGTATAGTATTTCTAATCTCATTTACAACATTTAGTCCAAATTATTTTACACCCATAATTTATTTAAACCTTATTTTTTTCATAATTTCCTATACATGTCTATTAAAACATCAGAAGGTTTACACATGAACACTTTATCAATACATCTTTTACAAATGACATTTCTGACTTGTTTGAAGAGTAGCAGTGTTATTTTATTTTTTATTTACACAAGTGTTACAAATAATGCAAATACATGGAAATCCTATAGACCCAGTGTCCTTTAATCTATAATATACATTATTAAATATATCACTATTAATCCATTTAAAAGTGTAAATATTATATCTGACAAAATAAAATGAATATCATGCTGGAGTAGGAATCTGAATCACATCATCTAAAATATTATTTACTTATCTAATTTCCTCTATACCAAAAGCAAAAACATTAATAAATAATAGGGATTTCAACTTGCTGAACATTTTTGCTTAGTTATATCATAACTGAATTTAATTAAAGTGACTTGAACTCAAGACTTTCAAGCTCTCTACAACTATCCACTCCATCTTATACAACTGATACACATGACCACTTATATGTGAAAAAAAAATCAATAAATGTATTTTGTACTAAACCAGCACACATCATTTGGTCCAAATCATTATCTCTCATACATATATACAATCAGTGGTCATGTGTATCCGTTATATAAGATAGAATGGATTCACTTAAGTCTAATATAGACAATATACATGTATTTAAATATCATAGCTGTATTCTAACTTTAAAAGTACCAGAAAATCTCATTAAAACTTCAATATTTACACCATGGGAATGTTCTTATATATATATATATATTAAATCACTCCACACGGTTGAGAAATCCAGAATATTTATTTCAGTTTAGTGTTAGGCACTCGGATTATTTTCATATATATATATATATATATATATATATGTTAGGCACTCTGATTATTTTCATATATATATATATATATATATATATATATTGAGAAGGAATGATTTGATACTTTCACCTTAGTAAATAGTTGTGATATAAAAGACTTTTAAATACGAGGAGGAGCTGACCTGATTGATTACATATGTTTTTTCCAGTAATGCTATCAGTTATTACACCCACACACACATATATATGAAAAATAAATTTTGATTACTTTTGTTAGTGTTTATAATTTTAATGCAAATAAAAGTTTGTTATAAAGCAATACACAATGCTTATTTATATATAAGGATGGGTGTCTTCTAGTGTTATGTGTACATATACTTATTTGTGTTTGTCTACCCATGCACACGTACATATATAAATATTGAGAATTTGTGGAATAACCTTTTTTATTATTTGCTTACATAACATATACGAAGTTATTTTAATCGAGAATTATGTTCTCTTTCTGAACATTTATGTAGTTATCTACGTAAAAAAACGGCTAAAATTTAATTTGTTTCAACTATATATATATAACTTTTAAGTATTAAAAATATAAGTTTTGTTGATATTTAAAATATTTTTGTTATGACATTAAAAAATAAGATAATACCAATGTGAATATATAAAATTTGTAATATATTTGCAAGTAATAAATTGAATATTTTAAAGCAGGTTTATAAAATATACTTTATATATATATTTTTATTAATAGTATATATATATATATAAATCATCAGTTCACTATATTCTAATGCTTTTCTTTTATTTAACATCATGGTAATATATTATTTTTTATAAAGAGATTTTGTTCCTGTCTCAATCTTTTTTTCTTTTCTCTTTCTCTCTCTAATCTCTCTCTCCATATATATATAATAAGAACATTTCCAATGCTTATATATGCATAATACTTCAAGATTAAGATTTATCCTACTGTTATCATATGTAATTGAAATCCTTTCTAGCCCAGTAAAGGATAATAATTTTTTTTATATAAAAAAAGAGCAATGTCTCTTTTTATTATTCATTTATTTATAGAGTTGTCTGAACCATTCTCAGACATGTCAACCAGTGATATCAGTCGATTTAAAATATATTTAAATAAATTGGGGATTAATTTAAATATTATAAATGAGGTGACAAGAAGAGATGCTGCTCTTTTATGGTAAAAAAGTATTATCTTATATTGGGCTAGAGAATATTTCACTTACATATTATAACAGTTGCATGAATCTTAATCTAAATATATTTAATATAAATCATATTTTTAGAAGCAACCATGTTTAATAAAATATCAAATATTAAAGTAAAATATCAATGTTTTGACAAGATCATACTTGCCCTCATCTGGATAAAATAGTAACCCTGTGATTGCTTGGAGAGATAATAATTGTATCACATGCTTATTGATGAGTGCTGGTTTTTTTATTCATTTGTGTGTGGAAACACTTTCTCATACAGATGATAGTTTATTGTTTTATCATGTTTCTTAATGTAATTTAGTCTTAAATTTTTTTATAACTTCTCTAAATATTCTTTGAATTTGATATTTGAAAAATCTATGCAATAGCCATTGCTTAAAACATGTCATCCATGTTTTAGGTATTGGTCTTTGCATAGATTTTTCAAATACCAAAATTATATTCACATGAAACAGACATCATTAAAGACTACTTAGAAATCTATAGAACATTTTAAAAAATCAAACTGCATTAACAAACATGATGAAACAATAAAACTACCATCTGTATGGAAGATTTTTTTTTACATAAAGAAATATAAAAATAAAAAAAATATATGCCAAACTGATCAACAGCCACATGAGATGATTATTGTCTCTGCAACAATCATGATTACAGTTTTACCCAGTTGAAGAATAAGTGTCATCTTGTCAAAATGTCAGTATTTTGTTTTGATTTTATTAAACAAAATTGCTTCCAAAAATGTGATGATTTATAAATCATCATGAAACGATTCATTTTAACATATATATATAAAAGAGAAAATAAGATAAGAATAATAATACAGTAAGGACAAAAAAAGAAATGTATTAAATATCATATGGAGGGGTATAATATGAACAAAATGATGAAGATGTTATTAAAATATTTATAACTTCCAAACATTATTTTACCATGAACTTAAGTAACATTTTTATTTAATCTAAATAAACATATATTTAAAAAAATAATAGTCATATTACAGTAAATAAATTAATAACATTATCTTTCTTATTGCATTGCCAAATTCATATAATATTGATATCATTTACTTTTTTTATTACTTTTACAATGTTTCATAGAATTATAACCCATTATTGATGTTTTTTGATTGCCCCAGCAATCTTCTTCAGAAATATAACAAACCCAATACAAATACATGAACACATAATTTTACATTATATATATACTCTATCTTACAATCAATATTTCTATACCTACATATATCTTTATATACCTCTCTATATATAATTATTACATCTTTATATATAATATATTTTAACCTTTTATATTTATCAATCAATACTTCCTATAATCATATATATATATATATATATATATATATATATATATATATATATATATATATATATATATTAGTATATGTCTGAAAGTTTGTAATGATGGTATATTATAAGATCACATCTTATATATATATATTATTTTTATTTCATTTATATTTTGTTATTTTATTCTTATTATTATTATTAAATAGAGATTAGGACCTGAAAAAAAGTTTGACAAAATAAAAAATAAATAAATAAATAAATAATATTAGTAAGAATTAAAAATAAGAATAGATTTGATTATATAAAAAATAGAAAGAGAGGACACTGGGTTAAAAAATAAATAAAGATAATATTAATAAGGATTAAAATAAGAATAGATTTAATTATATAAAAAAAATAGAAAGGAATTACTAAGTATAACTAGAAAATTTAAAAGTTTGAATAGTTAAGCTTTGAAAATATATATAGAAGGTAGGTACAAAATATGTTAAAAAATACTAAAAAATTGATTAAAATAATTAGTAATAAAAAGAAAAAAAGAACTAATATAGGTTAAAGAAAGTTATACATATTAAATGTTAATATAATGAATAATAATGTAAAATATAAAAATATGAATATATAATATTAGTGTTAAATATTAAAAAAAAATAAATAAGAAGAACAAAATAATAAAAAATAAAAGAAATAAAAATAATATATATATATGTGATTATATAAAATATTAATTGATAAATGTAAAAAAAGATTAAAATGCGGTAATAATTATATAGAGAGAAGTATATAAAGATATATATGTAGGTATAAGAATATTGATTATAAGATAATATATATGTATAAAATGTAAAATTATATGTCCATGTATATTTGTATTCATGTATTTGTATTGTGTTTGTTATAGTTCTGAAGAAGATTACTGGGGTAATCAAAACAGTCAACAGTGGGTTATTATTATATGAAGCACTGTAAAAGTTCTAAAGAAAGTAAATTATATTAATATCAAATAAACTATATATATATATGTGTGTGTGTGTGCTATTAAGGATTTGTTCAATGAATTAAATAATATAAAGGGCTTAAAGTGGATTAAAACAGATGAAAATTCTATGAGTGTACAATTTTTAGATCTCAAGATAACCAAACCAATAGCAAAAACAGGATATATTCCATATGAATCAAAAGTACCAATGTCACATAAAATGGCAGGTTTGAAATCCTTTTTATTTAGAAATGATAACCTTTGTAGATATGCATCAGATAAAACTAAAAATATTGAAATTTATTATAATGAATTGTTAAACGTTGGATACAATTATGATTCTGTTTATTATACTATTAAAAATTTTACTTCTAAATACAAAAATAATAATAGTGTTAATTCTTCTGATAAAAAATTATGGATATCAATACCATATATTTCAAATCAACTGGCAAGTTTCATTAAGAAAATTTATAAAGGAATATGTGATATTGCATTTTATGCACCACCTAAATTAAATAAATTAATAAACAATTCAAAAGATAAAACTTTATTTACAAATAAAAATTGTATCATTTACAAATGGACATGTGGGTGTGGCCATGGATATATAGGTGAATCGAGGTGCACATTGGAAAAAAGAACACTTATTGTTATCTAAAAGGGTTCAAAATACAAAACAAAATTTTAAAAATAATGATAATTTATCAGCTTCTGTGTTTTATGACTATAATAAATCATGTATATATGATTTTGATTTTAATTATAACAACGTAAAAATATTGGAAACTGAAAGAAATAATAATAAATGGAAAATTAAGGAGGCAATATTAATATGTAAATACAAGCAAAATTTAATTAATAGGCAAGCAGCAAACATTAAGATCACAGAATTATGAGAAAGTTGACATCATAGAATTATGTGAAAGCTGACATTTTAAAAGTGATAGTTGACAAAGCTACAAGTTAGTTGAAAGCGCTCCTAAGTGATGGTTATACATATATTTTATAAGCTTTTAAATACTGTATTTTCAAATATTTATTTATAAATTTGCGTATATTATTTTGAAGAAATACAGACATTGATATATATATGAAATTAAAGCAACAGAATAACTTTATGCTAAATTTTTAAAAAGACTTACTATAGTTGATCTTTAAAATTTAAGTGAATAAGTAGTTTAATTATTTTGTTTTTGAAACATGAAAATAAAAGGGAACATTAATCAGTAAATATTCTTTATTACTGTGGTATGAAATGTTTAATAAGAAATTAAAGTTAATAGTTGCAGTACTATAATTATTTAATATACCATCATTATTTAATATTTCTATTTAATAAAGCAGAAAAAAACAGTAAATGCATATTTTTATTACTATTATGTAGATGTTGAACACATAAAATTAAATAAATAAATAATTTTATATTGTTCTTACAATATATCCAAAATATATCTGTAAATAATATTCAAATTGTAATAATTATTTAATATTTTTATAAGCTTTCAGCAACATGTGAGTGTTTAAAATTCTAAAAGGTTTATAAGGTTTTTTTGTCTTCTGAACTGGAAATATCATTAGTCTGGATGAATAGTCAACCAGAAATGTCAGATTAATAGTATTACATTTACATTGCTATATTAAAATATATTTGTTAATTCTTAAATTATAAAAAAGACTGTAGAAACAATCAACAGTATTAGATAAGACAAAAATAAACATTTTGTGAATAATCTGGGTTTTATTTTAAAAAATTAATAATAATTACATTGATTATATTAAATTAATTCAATTAAATTAAAAAAAATTAAAAATGCCAAAAATTTAGCATTGTTAAAGTAAATTAAACAAACTTATAATAAAAAATTCTAACTGTTTATTTGTTTTTTATAGAAAATTTATTGTAATGATATCAAATGATGATTATTATTATTCTAAATATATTTAAGTAATGTTTTTTTTTAAAAACAATGTTTTATTTCAGTTACACAATATTACTAATTTACCATAAATGCCAATAGCTAACTGGTTATATTTAAATTATATCAATACAGTACTCAAACAAACTTATGAAATAGTAATCTGTTGTCAAAACAACACTGTGATTAATCACCTTGACAACAGATGCTGATATTTTATCGTTTGCTTAAACATGATGAATGTGCTGTTTTAATTTGAATATTATTAATTATACAAATTAAATAATCATATGGTTAGATCAAATGACATTTAAATACCAATTAAGAGACTGATATTAACTAAACTAAGAATTTTTATGCTCTTCTTGATAAAAATAAATTGATGAAATTTCAGCTTACTAGTTTACAACTCTTTTTATTGCACTAAAGTCACAAAGCATTTTTCTAGTTAACTATTTTCAAAGTCTATCAAATCAAAGAAAAAAATGTTTATAAATAATGAATTTTAAAATATCTAACTTGAGTCAATGGGTTTCTGTGGTATGTTGTTGAAGAGTTATAACTCTGAAACTTCAGATATAACCTGAAGATTTTAGCTGTATTATATTATCAAAATATATGTGTAAAAGAAAGACAAGATGTTAAATAAATCACACAAAAATGATGACAAATATACACAACTAGTTAATGTAATCTAAATTAAAGCTAATAATAAAATCTCAAGTTTTCTCAAAATACATATATTTCAAATAAACAACTCTAAATCATTCACTGCATTTTGTTACAACACTACTTAGAAAATAAGTATACTAACATTTTAATTTAAGAAAAAAATTTTCTTAATTGAAAATCATATATTAAAAGCAAATAAAATAAAAATTGAGAAAAGCTACACTTTAAAATGTTGCTACTACACTATATAAAAAATTATTCACAGATTATGAGTGTATTTGCTTAATTTTGTTTTATTTAAAAATAATATTTTATTTGAGTTTGTTAATCTGAAGTGTCCTTCTGTAAAGAGCATTATTATCAAGTTAAATAAGAAAACCTCAACATAGGAGTACAATTTATCGTTACTTTATAACTCATACTTAACACACACATATATAATAAAATGTGTACATTGTCAGATATGTAACTCTTGGAATCATAAATTTGAATGCTGGCTATATATCAAAATCAATCATCACAAATAAAAAATAAACCACTTTCATAATTTTTGTTGCAAAGTTAATATGAATAACAATTAATTTTGTCTTGTAAATTTATATATAAGCTAATTCAAATAAAATTGCAATACTATTTAGCTTGTTTGATATTCATATTTATACTTATCATTATTTTTAATTTACCATTATTATAAAACTTTGAAAAGTAGATAAACTTATTCATTTTTTATTTATAGGGAATGATTTTGCATTTACATAGCTAAATCTGAGAAGTTTATTGCTCCAAGGGTTTTATACATATATATGTATAAACGCACATACAATTATATATATATATATACACATATATATAGCCTTAACATGGTTGAGTTCTTTTGAAAATAAAAATATTTTAATGTTATTAAAGTTATTTGTGTAAACTGTGCCACATAGCAACAGCTTTACGCATATTCTGCATCATGTCATTCCAGTGAGTTAAACCTTTACCTGTTTGATTAGGACCTATTGTACAACTACCAAGATCACTGTTGACTATGATATCATGGTCCATTACTGACAACTCTAAAGTTGCATGTGATAATTTATTGGAAGGTACATTGAATGTTAATGCTTCATTCCAAACAGGATTAATAGTATTTTTTCTGACTGTGGTATTTTTCTTCTTGACCTTTTCTGACAAATTCAATGACACTCTGACAAATGGATCTAAAATATATGTTGAAACACATTAAATATATACATGTATATTATACACCCCCCCACACACACATATATATATATATAAATTTCCCAGCAGTTAATATTATATAATACATTCAGACCAGTAATGGAATATTAACATTAGAAAAATTTTCAAAGCACACAAAGAACAAATATTTATTCATATAGAACAATGTTAAAAATTACCTCAGGCATAGTAAAAATAATTTAAAGTGATCACTTAACATCTTCAGCTCTCATTCTCAAATGCTTAAGATTTTCCCATACATAAACGTTTGGTTTGGAAAGACAGATGGATTCATTCTATTTTTTCACAAAGACTTTATCTTGTCTTTGGAAAGTGAGAGCATTCATTAATAGTTAAAAAAACCACAAAGCCATGTTCATTAGCTTAATGGCTGATCATCAATATTACAGTTTATAAAACATAGCGCTATATAAAATAAATATTTTATTTACATAGGAATAATAATAATAAAATTCTATCTATTTTTATAAACGACAAAAAAGATAGGATATATCTACAAATATTACTGATATAGTCTACTAATATATATATATAAAACTACTGCTAATATTTTTAATTTTTAGAATTGAAATTATATCAAATATGTCAATTAATCATTAAATTTAGTTCGTCAAAAAATATTTGTATTAAAAATATTGTTAATATTGCTTTAAATGATTATTCTAAAACATTTATTAAAATAAATATAATAAACAGATTATTTTCAATATTCCGCTATTTATAATAGTTTGTTTCATATATACATTATATATGTGAATATTAATTAATAAATATGCAATTAATTTTCATTATCTACAGAAATGTACCGTCTTTGATAGAAAATCAATTAACTTCTTGCTGGACACGTGTTTAATGGGTTATATGTATACTTCAAATGGTCAAAGTTCAATCTTAAAAATTGTCCATAATGTTGACTTGATAAGTTACTATAACAAACGAAAGTCTGGTTTGATGTGTTAAATAAATTTTTATTAATTTTTAGTTATCTACTTCAGTTTGGTTTAAGATTATTTCAAATATATATGTATTGGTAGATAATTACTTATATTTTGGATGTGTGTTTAATATAAAAGGTTTAAAAAATAATCAACATACGGCTCTCTTTTGTCGTTTGTATAGACATATGAAAGTAAATTGATTTGTAGCAAGACAGTTAGTTGCACTGATTATTAAAATTTATTATTAATACAATGTGAGAAAAATATTTCAATTCATAAGACTCACTTCACAGTAAATATAGTTCTTCCTTTTTCTTTTTTTTATATTAACTGATAACATTTATCCCTACAATATATAGTAATGGTTTGAACCGATTGTAAGTATCGATCATATTACACGACTGTTTTAGCCTCAAAATATTTAAGAACAGCTTGTTAAAATGATATAAACTAACTTAACCTATAAGTTGATTTGTAAACTGTACAGCTTACACTATGTACGCGTAATGTATTAGATTTAAAAAAATGGTTTTTATATTTAATAAATCCTATAAATATTTTAATATCTTAACATATGGTGTATTATATAAAGCGATATACTGTATATTGAAATGGGATAGTAGAAATTAAAATGTTTTATCTTGATATACTTGTACATGTATGCATGTAAATATATGTGGTTCTTATATATCGATTATGTAAAATTAAATACGTAAAACTGTAACGAGTAATGAAGAGAAAAGAAAAAATTATTTAAGTTCATTATCTGTCAAGCAAATGAATTTGTAATTTACTAAAAGATTTACCCTAATTTATGATCTTTCAGATCTGCCTTCTAAAGAGGTTTAACAAAATGAGTCGCCTTTATCTTGTATTAAATTCGATAGTGAATCCAAATATTTTATTGAAAATTACAGAGAATTAAAATTAAATATGATAGAGAAAATATTTTAAAGATCGGTCATGTTTTTTTTTCTCTCTCTTTCTTTCCAGACTTCATAAATTAATGTTATTTTATAATTATTTGGAAAGCAAATATTTTTAAAATATGAAGATGAAAGAAACATGTTTTATATATTTAAGATATTGTATTTAAATTTGACATAAAGTTGTTTGGAAAAACATTCTAATATAAATTAATCAATTGTTAATTCATTCTTGCAATTTGGTATATGTATTTTATCGTTATCACTTAAAAAAAGAAATTCATTACAATAAACATGTTATCAAAAAGAAAAAGAAATACCATTAAGGACTTAAAATGATAGGATATGATGACTTTACTACAGAGCAAATGTAAAAGTAGGTCAATGAACAATAATATTTGTCAAGCATTGGTGGACGAAAGGTCAGTGACAGCTGCTTTACAAGTAGTTGTCCCGGGTTATTAGATTCACTTTCCAGCTGATGCTATGACACGAGAAAAAAACCAATAGTTTGAGTCTTGAATTGGAGAAGACAGCAATGCACCATGATTCCAGGAAGGAGAAAAAATACCAGGAGAGAAGTAATCATTACCACAAGAAAGCAGGAAAAATAAAAAAAAACAGTCAAAAACTAAGTGTGACATCACATCTCTTGTAACTTTACCTCTAGCAGAAAAGAAAGACTACTAGCTAAAATATTTTTCATACAGATTCCTGTGGTAGAATAGTTTTACATTGCTGACATTAAATCTAATGCGACCATTATGACAATATATGCTATTAGAAAAGTATTTACCATGCACAACTAAGAAACTAGAGTCACAAAGTCAAACACTTAAACTATGTAGTTCTATTTAAATATGGGTATTGACTATTCATAAAATATAACTTTACCTATTTACAAAAATAAAACTATGTTCTAAAAAAAAGAAGAGAACTCTGCTGTAAAATAAACCATATATTGTCTATAATGAGAATCTACAGTCATCGATGCCTAAAAAAGTTTTAGAAAAAGGAGAGAAAGACTGAATTTGTATAGCCTATAGTCTCAGTTGTGCATAACAAATAGGATCATAAGCTTATATCAACAAAACCATGAATAAAAAAACATTTATTATATTAATAAGACTTTTTTATATTCAAATATAAGGCTTTAGAATTATTATTAATATGAATCAAACTATATTTATTTATAATTACATTTAAAATTTTTATTCATAACTAATTTTTATTTTTAGTATTTTTTTGCATAAGATGAGTATGGACAGTTAAGGTATTTACAAACATATAAACAAAAAATGTCTTTATTTTAATTGTTTTATGGTTATTATAAATAAATTGTTACGGTTCTTTTTTAGCAAACAGTTTTTTCCAAACATAAAATTAATCTACTTCTAAATTTGAGAAATCACGCAATTCTCTGTGATACATGCTAAGGTAATAAATGTACATCAAGTTGCTAATGATCATAAGTAATGATTTATTTAGAAGTATTGTTTCTTTATAGAAAGAGGCATCCCAAGATTAATTTAGATTGAAATATTAAGTAATATTTATTCATAAAGCACAAGCAGTTTGAAATTAAATTGAAAGACTGAAATCTCTCGCATGTGCTTTTTTAGAATGCTTATATGACAGCCAATCAGATGTAATGATAGCTGTCTAGAGGACTCTCAAATCACAACCCAAGACAGAGATTTTACAAAAAAAGGATGGTTCACCCTTTTCTTTACTTTATATATATAAACCAGTCTAAAGCATTTTGACTTGAGAGCATGAAGCTTTAAATATTTTTACATTTAACTCACTGAGTCTATTTATAAACAAAGAGTGTGAAATCTTGTGTTGCAATTTGAGAGCCCTCTAGACAGCTATCATTACATCTGATTGGCTGTCATATAAGCATTCTAAAAAAACACATGCAAGAGGTTTCAGCCTTTCAATTTAATTTCAAACTGCTTGTGTCTTATAAATAAATATTATTTACATATATTACTGTCAATTCATAACATCTGAAAAATTACGGTGTAATAAATCATAAGCTTTCATGCTGTTTGTTTATAAATAGACTCACTGACTTAAATGTGAAGATATTTAAAGCTTCATGCTCTCAAGTCAAAATGTTTTAGACTGGCTTATATATATAGAAAGTTATGTAAAG
The DNA here is from genome assembly GCA_028023455.1 of Epiperipatus broadwayi. Classification (NCBI taxonomy): domain Eukaryota; kingdom Metazoa; phylum Onychophora; class Udeonychophora; order Euonychophora; family Peripatidae; genus Epiperipatus; species Epiperipatus broadwayi. The sequence goes on from JAQFVV010006645.1 coordinate 197,936, forward strand.
AAAAGGGGAAACCATCCTTTTCTTGTATAATCTCTGTCTTGTGCAGTGATTTGAGAGCCCTGTAGACAGCTATCATTACATCAGATCAGTTGTCATGTAAGCATTATAAAAAAAGTGCATGCAAGAGGTTTCAGCCTTTCAATTTAATTTCAAACTGCTTGCACTTTATAAATAAATATTATTTACATTCGTTACTGTCTATGGCATAGTAAATCATATTGAAGTATTAAAAAAATGCTTTTGGAATGATTAGACTGACTTTAACTTTATAAATGCTGATGTCATTTAGTCACTATCACTACATTGAATTATTATGTAAAATAGGTACCATTATGTTTTGGTATTGCAAGTATTATATAGATAAAAAGTATTACAATATGTATGACACATTTCATTGTTGCAACTTTAAATCACAGTGCTGGAAACATTTATCTTGCAAATACTATATCTCATTTTAAAAAGTAGCAAATCACTGTGCAACTTATTTCAAATGGAATAAAACTTGTTAAACAGTTAGCTGGTAAGTATAGTGCCAATCTTCTGCATCAATATAGCAATCTTTCAACCTATATATAATCAAACATTAAAAATCTAAATTGTAAACATATAAACTTCACCTATATATCCACACACACCCATTAACAATATACATGTGCAATTCTATTAATACAAATGCACTTACAAATACTTATAAATATAAATACATGTGAAGGAAAGCAAACAATAGGGATTTTTTTATATATTTGTATTAATTTTAAACTTTTTTAATAAGAAAACAAATTATCAGGAATAAAATTAGTAGAGATGTTTTAAAGTTTTTTTTATCATTTATTTTTTTTTCTTCATAGATTTTTCTTTACAAATAATAAATTGCTGCTTAAAACTGGATCAAGTTTCCTCTCTTTTCATATGATTTTTTTTGTTTGTCATATGATATTACATCAGCTAGTTTCTTTTTTATATATAATTAGATTTGGTTATTGTAAAGCTTTTTTTAAAATAAAAAAGTAAAAAAAAAACATCGGTGATTAATATGGAATTAACTAGCATTATGTGAAATATTCCAAATAGTGAACTAGAGAGAACCTACTTACTTCTATAACCTGAATATTATCAAAACTATTCAATAACAAATATAACTACTTGTTTATATCATTTGCAAACTTATATCAGTAAGTAAAATTTTGCATTCTATTATTATTATTTAATTAATGACACATTTTGCTGAATTTATAATATTCTTTATGATTTATTTTACAATTACTTGTTTTTGAATTTAAAGTTGAAATGTATGAGACCTGCAATGTATTAATCCTCCTATGCCTTTTCACATTCATGTCAATCCATTGATAACTTTCTGATCTTCTGATCTGACAAAATAACATGTACACTGAAACATACAAACTTAAAATGATAAATTTGTCAAAACAAATATGCACATGATATTTATGCAAGATTTACAAAAGTATCAGCAGTTTGAATATACATGTGAAAAGTGTAGCAGCTCTAATACGTGACACTAATTGCAACAGACAATCTGAAAAAGTACATTTTTAACAATACTAAAAATATAAATTCCACACAAAAAATATTAAATATGACACAGCATTATGCAATTCCCAAATGTTACTTTAAATATGGATATTTAAGCCTGTGATAAAATTACAAAATAATCACTAAAGCAAAATTGGCATGTCTAAATATTATATCAAAAATATTATGTCCATATCTGGCATGAAATTACAAAATGCTTAAAATAAAAACATACTTATTGTGTAACATATAACAAGAATTGTCACAATGAAACAATCATTTGTCTGTTCTACTTTATTTTTAGAGGATAAAATTTTGTTCCAAAATAGAGGCTTAAAGTAATTTTTTTTTCAAAATGGAGACTTAATTAACATGTGATTCGCATGAAAATGGTTGTAATAATTCAGAAATTTTATAGGCTCTCCAACAGTCCAAATAAATTGTCAATTCTGCTTCCACATTTTGTTTGATGGCTTCCATCAGATTAGATACTATTCTATCATGAATTCTCATGATGAAACACTCATTGATCTCCCTGCACAAGCCATGAAACATCCATTGCCATTGCAAAAGCACAAACTTCCCGCATATAATTATTCCAGTCTATTACAGATTTGTCTGCTAAACCAAGCTCTGTTTTCCCATCACCATTAAAATTGTAATTCTGGAACCCTTCAACCATGTTCCCTTGTGAAGACCTATTTTATTATTATATCCTTGAATGTTACAATGCCATTGCTTCTCCGGACATACTCAACCACATTGATCTCAGTAGTGGGAAAACTTCAAATGTTCATCATTTTGTACTATTTTAAAAAAAAAATTGCAGTATTAATCAGAAAATGGAAAAGTAAATCAGCACTGAAATAAAAAAACATTTTGAGAAGAACTTGCCCAAATGAAATCTGGACAATAAATGAAAGTATAAATTTATCACATTATTGACTATGATTGGATAAGATTGTAGGGTTTATTTGATGGTATTGCAAGGTTAGACATTTATTATGAATGTGAAAGGCATAGCATGTTTCATGCATTGCAGGCCTAATACATAAGTAAAAAAAATTTTGCTTATAAAGTATAAGTTTTTCACATTTACTATGTTTAATTTAATAATTACCTATTATTTAATTTAAAGTTAAAATGTATATTTACTTAATCTTTTTTACTACAAATTATAAATCTGCCATGGTTGTTATATTCTTTATAGTTTATTTCAATAATTACGTGATACCAAATTTAAAATTTAAATGATGTATGTTTATTTATTAACTTTTTTCTTACTCCAATTATAAGTTTTCCTTATTGTATTATATATCTTTACTTAAATTTCATAAAGTTTAATGAATATTAAAATTAATTTGAAAACAAAAAAAAAGACCTATAATCTTTAATCTTTATTATTTATCAATTTTCTTTATCATAAATATATGACATTTATATGTGCATATTTAATTCATCTTATCATTCTCCAATTTTCATTTGGAAAAACAATATCATATAATCCATATGATGAATTCAGTCATAGTATTATAAAATATTCAATTTCTTGTTTTTCTGTTTAGTTTGAATTTGCTGTCTAAAAAGTATGTCATCATCATTAATAAAAATAATTGAATAATTCTTAATTATTAAAAAATTGTTGTTCTATTTATTAAATTGTGTAACATGTATAAATCCTCTAATTATCTGCAAAATATCTTATTTTCTACTAAAATGCACAAATATTCATTAATCAGTTAATTAAACTGTTAGTAAATAATTTGTAATTGCCTTCAAATATAGTTTCTTTAAACCATTCGCCATCCTAAGACTTGTTTATTCATGATTTTTTTAAATTAAAAAGCAGTTCACTGTAATTCAAGTATTGTTTATTATATTAGATCATAGATTTTTTTTTTTGACAATATGGAAAGAGGTAATACATTATTATTTTATATATAAGAGGTTTGAACTCAGAGACTTTCACATGACCCTCAACTATCCATGCTACCTCATACTGCCATCATACTATAGGGGATTTGAACTCAGACTTTCACATGACCCTCAACTATCCATGCTATCTCATACTGCCATAACACTGTGTGATGGCAGTATGAGATAGTATGGATAGTTGAGAGACATGTGAAAGTTTGAGTTCAAACCCCCTTTATATTACATATTGTAGTGCAGGTATGAAAAAGCCTGTACTACTTTAGAAAAAAAATATATATTATTATTTTATTAAAATGACTGTGACATAGGATTTATTTCGATCATTTAACTTTCATTTGAAAAATAAAAATCCAGGCAATAAGGAGAACATTTTTTGAAATGCATAAAAGTGCATAAATACAATTTTGATATGAAATATATTTAGACTTCCTGAATAAAAGAATAATTTAGAAAACATTATTATTAGAAATAGTAGTAAGTTTTTTTTAATATATGTAAAAATTGAAATCTTTTAGAATACATGAGTTTAGATAAATTATGAATTGCTCATATACGTATTTAAAAAGTAAATTCTTTATTTTATGTCATAATAGATCAGAGCTGATTATGTTGCTTCTCACATTTATTAATAAGTTTGAATTTGAATTGAAATGATATCTTCATTTTAGCAATACTTAGACTGATATTTTTCTATGATTACTTGAGATCTAGGGCATTGTAGTTCTTAGAATGATCCTTTTACACTTGAACTTGTTTATTATACCATTAAAAAAATGTTTTAAAAGAAATTGTTTGCCGTTAGAATTATTTGCCATCAACTCCTGTTATTTTACATTTGTGAAATTATTGCAAACTTTTTTTCAAAATATTTCTGTGTATATATGTGTCTGCTCTATCTTAATTAAGGGCTATGTATGTGCTCACCTATCACTTCAAATAAATAAAAGAACTGAAAAGAGATCTTTTTTTTTTTATAAACAAGTGAAATGAACTTTTAATTTATTAAAAAAGATATTATAGTTATCGTGTGTGTATATATATATATATATATATATATTGTAACCCCCCACGGGACCGTGACAACATCACTACCTACTCTAATCCTTGCTTTACGATTCCTTTTTTTGTTGGCACCCGCTGTGTTCTTCCGTCCGGGGATTACATGATGTTCTGCGACGATAATTTCTAACACCCATACACGTACGCTTTATTTATTTTATACATAGATTCGAATCGAATCCCAGTAATAGGCGCCAGGAGAACTTTTAGAAGAGTCCGCCACGTATGTGCATAAGCCCACTCAATTATATCACAAAACATGCCCGTGCCTCGCTCCAGTCGGAAACATGAAACGAACACAGCCACAATTACCCTTCACACTACCTCCGTTATTATAATCATAGAAGGGCCCGCCCTACATCCCACAGAACAAATTAATCCAACTTAACTTTAGTCTAAAAAGCATCACGACATAAGCATAAAATCAATAAAATCCCACCCCCAAAATATCAACTGCATTCAGCATAAAATCAATAAAATCCCACCCCCAAAATATCAACTGCATTCATTTCCATACAAACAAACTTACGCTAAAGCATTCATTCCGATATATATAAATTTATGTTGAAATTCCAAGCAATTAAATAACAAAAAAAATTAGCTACATAAATATTTATTTAATCTGTTTAATAATGATTAACGCAGGTATGTGATCGGCAAGCCGAGACAATTAACGGTAAACTTCAAATTACTTTGCACATATTATTTCAGACTGTTGATCAGTCGGCAAATTTATTAGGTAAAAATTCTCGAACTGTTCATAAATGATTAATATTAATTATACTGTTTTAGATTAATGTCTTTCTAATAGTTCTGGATATTAAAGTTATTTCTTTAAGTGCACAATTGAATATAACAAATTTTACGATAGCTACCTGTGAAATGTAGAACGACTGTAATGGGATCCTGAGCGAAGATTATTCTTTAATGAGGTATTCCGGCGATTTGCGCGGTCTCCAAGCGAGCGTGGTCCTAATATGAGGTTCTCCGGTGGTATGAGCATCTTGATGGCAATCAGCTGGACTGGACGCGGAGGTCCGGCGGTCAAGCCGCGAATTCTATATTCAGCAACGCATGGCAGTTAGATTCATAACGTCTAATAAAAATCAAGTCTCTTAATAATTTCTCTAAAGAAGAGCACAACTGTCCTCTGAAAACGCTGTTCGGCCTTTTTGATCTTTGCCTTCACGCCCTCACACCTTGAATTTTTCTCCTCCAATCAATCCCATGCACCTGTGAGTCCCTTTATTTGATAAGTCCATCGCGTGTCAGCTCAACTCCGAGATTTCTGGGATTGTTGACATTAGTTTGGAATTTAACCGTTTTTCTTAGGTATTGTTTCTCTGGGGACAGAAATCTGAGTCGTACAATAGCGGTGTACACTTTCTCACACCTCTGTTTCTAATTTTGGCTTGTTTTATCTCGGCGTACCAGCACATATCCTGCCTATTGTTTCAATTTCTAATTTTACATTTACTAATTACGTTTGTACAAATTAATCTGAGATTGCTTGGAATTTCAGAACATATTGCTAATTAATTTAAATTATTTGATAAAAGTTAAACTTGCGTTCAATCATTCTTCTTTAATTAATCAAAAATGAATAAAAAAAAACTACAACGACGGATTATAGATTTATTCTTAGCACACACACACAAAATAATAAAATAACAACAATTTTTACTCTTTTTTTCAATAAATCTGACAGGTACTCTTATATAGCTGCGATCGGCTTTTAGAAACGGCTGTTCTTCGCTTATTATTAAAGCAAGACCGCTTTTATAAAAGTTTTGTCCCTGTCAGTTATTTCGTCCATTGATTATAGTTAAATATACCCCCATACGCCTGGGTTTGAATACCATGTAACGCTATTCCGTTACATATCTCCCCGCCCGGTGTAGAGTAAAATCCGATGTTGCGGGTTTTAGCTCTGAGAAGGAGCGAAGTTATTCGGCCCTCTTCAGTGCCCTGGCATTGAATGTTCCCTTCCCTTGTGCTAGTACAAAGGCGTTATTTCCATACGCCTTGACGATCTCATATGGGCCCTCATAGATGTCGAGAAATTTCTTGAATACGTTCTGTTCCGGTCGACTGACCGGATTGGATTTTACCATCACTTTGTCTCCCACGGTGAACGTATTTTGGGTCGGCCTCTTGGTTTGCCTTCGTTTCTCCCCCATATGTTCCAATCTCCGTAAAGCCATCTGTTTGTCCTGTTTTCGGTCAACTCTTCCTGTCCGGATCAACGGTCTATCATCGTACGGGTAAGGTATAGGTCGTCCATAATGGAGTCGACTTGGTTCAAGTCCAGTGGACTCATTTTTCGAGGTATTGATCATGGCAATAATCCGGGGAATCTCCCGAACCCATTTCCGATGATCTCCGGCAGTGTATACGCGGAATAGCCGCCCCAACTCCCGCATCACCCGCTCGCATGGGTTGCTCTGCGGGTTCCGGATTGACGTCATATGATGTTTGATCCCCAGTTGGTTCACCCATCGCCTCCATATCCTTGATACAAACGGTGTGCCATGATCCGATAAGAGGCACTTAGGTTTCCCGATGATGGGAAACTGTTTGGTTTCCAACAGTTTGATGGTCTGGTTCGCATTAGCCCGGGCCATGGGGTACGCGGCGACGATTTTGGAGCACAGATCATATGTGACCAGCAAATACCTCTTCCCCCCAAACATTGGCAATGGCCCGTAGTAATCGATAGCCAGGGTGTGGTTTGGTTCCCGGGCGATGATCGGTATCTGAGGTCCTTCATTCGACCGATTTAACGGTTTTGTCCTCGCACAAACCTCACACTTCCGTAGTCTTCGGGCAATGTCGTGGTGCATCCCCGGCCAGTAAAACCAATTACTGAGGTACCCCTCCGTCTTGCTCGTTCCGTAATGGCCACGTTCCTGATGGGTCTCATCAACCATTCGATCCCGCATTCCCTTCGGTATTACAATGCGGGTTTGTCTCCCGTTCCCGGTTTTCCTTTGGACTATTCCTTCCAGAATAATGCACCGGTCCCGATATTTCCATAGCGGGCTTCCCCCCGTCTCTTCCCCTTTCTGGGCGGGCCCTGCCTTCGGCCTCTTCTCACGTAGGTATCGTATTACCTGTTGGCATTCTTCATCCTCTTTCTGGCTCTTCCGAATGTTGTCCGCTCCAAACTCACCCTCCCTGCTTCGCCTGGTAGTAGCGGCTATGTACGCGAACTCCTCACCCTCGGCATTTGGCTGTGGTCCCACAGGGTACCGGCTCAGTGCGTCCGTGACCACGTTATCCTTCCCCTTACAATATTCCACTTCATATTGGAACTCCTGCAGGGCTAAGCTCCACCTCACTAATCTATTATTCGTCAAAAAACTCTTGTTCAGAAATTCAAGACTCCGATGGTCGGTAATTACTTTCACTTTGGATCCGACCAGGTACTGTCTGAACTTTTTGAAAGCCCACACTATGGCGAGGGCCTCTCGTTCGGTGACAGTGTATCTTCGTTCGGGATCTTTGAGCAGTCGGCTAATGAACGCCAACACCCTTTGTTCCCCATCCGGCCCCTTTTGGTACAATGTGGCTCCTAGCCCAATGTCGCTACTATCCGTCTGTAACCAAAATATCTGGTCGAAGTCTGGGTACGCCAATATGGTCTGTTTTAAAAATCCTTCCTTCACCTTCTGGAAACTCCGTTCCCGTCTCTCATCCCATATCCACGCTTCCTCCTTTCTTAACAATTGTAAAAGGGGTTCCATATCATGGGAGAAGTTTTCATAGAATTTGTTATAGAAGGTGCACATTCCGAGGAATGCTTTGATATCCTTTCTCTTCTTCGGAACAGGGAATTCTTGGATGGCCTGGATCTTTTCAGGGTTAGGCCGTATTCCCTCCTGGCTTATGATATGTCCCAAGAACTTGACTTCCTGGGTCGCGAAATGGCTTTTTCTTATATTTATTTTTATGCCCTTCTGTTCGCATTCATGGAGCAACATTTCTAAATGCCGACAATGCTCCTCTATGTTTTCAGACGCTATAATAATATCGTCGACGTACATCGTGACGAATTTCTTAACTTCCTCTGATAGGGTTTGGTCCAGGCACTGCACTAAGCCAGCACCGCTATTCTTTAATCCGAAAGGCACGCGGTTAAACTGGTACGCCCGTCCGTTATATTTGAATGTGGTGTATTTACGATCATCCGGATGGAGGCTCATTTGCCAGTAGCTATTTGTCAAATCCATGGTGGAGAAGATTCGCTTGTGCTGAAATCTCGTCATCAGTTCGCTCATGATGGGCGGGGCATTTGTATCTGGAATGGTCACCTTGTTCAGTTGTCTGGCATCGAGGCACAATCGTATCGATCCGTCACTCTTTCTTACGGCTAAGATGGGGTTACAGTACGGTGAGGTACACTTCGAGATAACCCCCCACTCTATCATCTGCTCCAGCTGAGTTTCAATTTCCTTTCTGTATTGGAATGGGATTGGGTACGCCCTGGTTTGATATGGGTTGCTGGTGTTCAACCGGATTCGGTGTTCGTACCCCTTGATTACTCCCGGTTTATCCGAGAAAACACTCTCGTAAGTCCCCAGTATTCCTTGGATCTTCTCTCTCTGCCCTTCATCTGGCCCTGCCATTTCCTTCACCCTTTTCTCAATTTCCCCTTTTATCATGATACATTGCAGTTTCCTCTGCCCTTCCGGTTCTTTATCCATGGTTTCCCCAAACGGCACCGTGACCCTACCGATTCTTGCTTGTTCAGTCCCATAATCAATGTTGCACTTTGCCATTCTCATAAAATCAGACCCTAACACCAAGTCGTGTATCAGCCCCTCAAGTATTAACACAACCTGGGTGAATTCCTGTCCTGCAATAACTATATTCGCCCACACCTGTTTGGTCTGTATTTTTGCCCTCTTCCCATTGGCCAGTATAACCTGGGTCCCTTTCAATGGCAAGATTTTCAGTCCTGTCTTCCCTTGGGCGATCCTGTCAAACGTTTCCTGAGCCATTACCGACACCTGACTTCCTGTATCCAGCAGCGCCCTCGCATGCACCCCTTGGATTGATACCTCGATCTTGGGGCACTCCTGTTTTCCCCGGGGTCCTTCCCCCCCTTCATCTTGTGCTATGTTAGCTATCCGGATCCCATCCTTCCCTTCTCCGATGAAATAGTCATCATTTTCGGCCGCATCTAAGATCTCCAACACTCGTTTTATCTCAGTTTTCCCCTCAATTACTTGTCTAATCTCCCTGGGCAGGTTGCGCCCCGCTATCCTGATTTGCCGCTCTTCCGGTACTCGATATTCACTGATTTTTCTTAACCTTGCCACCTGTCGCTGTATGAAGGTACTGTACGTTTCATCTTCTCCCTTTTCGCTTTGCTCTATCGCCCACCTTTCCCTTTCTTGTTGGGCTAGTCCCCAATATCTTCCCATGATGGCTCTTTGGTATTCTTCAAACGTCTCCGGTTTCTCTTTCATCGACTCCCACCAGTCCACGACCTCCCCTTGGATGTGGCTGCATGCAATCGCTATCTTTGACTCTTCACTAAACTGCCCGCACGAGAACAACCTCTTTAGACTTTCCACATGTCGACACGGGCTTTCGTCTCCCTTTCCTGTAAAATGTTCCAGCTTAATCCACTTTCCCTCCATTCTGTTTAATATTTAGTTTATCTTTGGCTATAATAATCCACGACTCGTCACCTACTACTCCGCGGGTCCCCCTGACTGTCTTATCCTATCCTTCGATGCTCATTGCCCTTCAAAATTCCCACAGCTCCTGTCCTTCCTTCAATTTGGTTCCTCACGCTCAGATTATCCCAGGTCCCACTGTTCCCTTCATTTATATACGGTAGCCCTCGGTTATATTCACGGTTATACTTTACTTAACTTTTATATATATATATATATTTTTTTTGTGGTCATCTACATATCCGTGTTGTTTATACGCAACGTCCCTTTTATTTTTAAGTAACACGAAAACTAACAAGATCCCAGATACAGTTCGTTCCCTTTTTCAAGAATACACTAATATTAAAATGATTTTCCTTTCCTTTTTTTTTTTCGATTAAAATTATTTGCAGTTGTCTTATTAGTATAGAAATTAATTTACGAGTTGCTTCCTTTGATACACGATATTTCCTCCACGGAATCCCGCTATTCCACAGCTTTCTACAAATATCAGTTATATCCGGCCGCTTGATTATTTTATTAATACTACTAGAACTAAATCCCCTTCCCACTCTCTCAAGCAATATTTAATAGTTTCTTTTTTTTTTTCACGATAATTCCGAAAATTTTCCCCCTGCTTTAGTAGACAATTTGTTCAGTTATTTCGAGCGCCCTCTTTTTAGATTTGCTTTCGTTGTTATTAACGTCAGCTGTACTCACGTCGGTTCTGCCCTTTGAAACAACAGTTTCGCCGCACGTTGACGCGCCAAATGTAACCCCCCACGGGACCGTGACAACATCACTACCTACTCTAATCCTTGCTTGACGATTCCTTTTTTTGTTGGCACCCGCTGTGTTCTTCCGTCCGGGGATTACATGATGTTCTGCGACGATAATTTCTAACACCCATACACGTACGCTTTATTTATTTTATACATAGATTCGAATCGAATCCCAGTAATAGGCGCCAGGAGAACTTTTAGAAGAGTCCGCCACGTATGTGCATAAGCCCACTCAATTATATCACAAAACATGCCCGTGCCTCGCTCCAGTCGGAAACATGAAACGAACACAGCCACAATTACCCTTCACACTACCTCCGTTATTATAATCATAGAAGGGCCCGCCCTACATCCCACAGAACAAATTAATCCAACTTAACTTTAGTCTAAAAAGCATCACGACATAAGCATAAAATCAATAAAATCCCACCCCCAAAATATCAACTGCATTCAGCATAAAATCAATAAAATCCCACCCCCAAAATATCAACTGCATTCATTTCCATACAAACAAACTTACGCTAAAGCATTCATTCCGATATATATAAATTTATGTTGAAATTCCAAGCAATTAAATAACAAAAAAAATTAGCTACATAAATATTTATTTAATCTGTTTAATAATGATTAACGCAGGTATGTGATCGGCAAGCCGAGACAATTAACGGTAAACTTCAAATTACTTTGCACATATTATTTCAGACTGTTGATCAGTCGGCAAATTTATTAGGTAAAAATTCTCGAACTGTTCATAAATGATTAATATTAATTATACTGTTTTAGATTAATGTCTTTCTAATAGTTCTGGATATTAAAGTTATTTCTTTAAGTGCACAATTGAATATAACAAATTTTACGATAGCTACCTGTGAAATGTAGAACGACTGTAATGGGATCCTGAGCGAAGATTATTCTTTAATGAGGTATTCCGGCGATTTGCGCGGTCTCCAAGCGAGCGTGGTCCTAATATGAGGTTCTCCGGTGGTATGAGCATCTTGATGGCAATCAGCTGGACTGGACGCGGAGGTCCGGCGGTCAAGCCGCGAATTCTATATTCAGCAACGCATGGCAGTTAGATTCATAACGTCTAATAAAAAATCAAGTCTCTTAATAATTTCTCTAAAGAAGAGCACAACTGTCCTCTGAAAACGCTGTTCGGCCTTTTTGATCTTTGCCTTCACGCCCTCACACCTTGAATTTTTCTCCTCCAATCAATCCCATGCACCTGTGAGTCCCTTTATTTGATAAGTCCATCGCGTGTCAGCTCAACTCCGAGATTTCTGGGATTGTTGACATTAGTTTGGAATTTAACCATTTTTCTTAGGTATTGTTTCTCTGGGGACAGAAATCTGAGTCGTACAATAGCGGTGTACACTTTCTCACACCTCTGTTTCTAATTTTGGCTTGTTTTATCTCGGCGTACCAGCACATATCCTGCCTATTGTTTCAATTTCTAATTTTACATTTACTAATTACGTTTGTACAAATTAATCTGAGATTGCTTGGAATTTCAGAACATATTGCTAATTAATTTAAATTATTTGATAAAAGTTAAACTTGCGTTCAATCATTCTTCTTTAATTAATCAAAAATGAATAAAAAAAAACTACAACGACGGATTATAGATTTATTCTTAGCACACACACACAAAATAATAAAATAACAACAATTTTTACTCTTTTTTTCAATAAATCTGACAGGTACTCTTATATAGCTGCGATCGGCTTTTAGAAACGGCTGTTCTTCGCTTATTATTAAAGCAAGACCGCTTTTATAAAAGTTTTGTCCCTGTCAGTTATTTCGTCCATTGATTATAGTTAAATATACCCCCATACGCCTGGGTTTGAATACCATGTAACGCTAT